>JAECUM010006652.1:0-163346 GCA_016617855.1 Megalonaias nervosa | reverse complement strand
GGACTCTCAAAAAGTAAGAATGACATGATTCAGGTCTCTCAAAAAGTAAGAATGACATATGATTCTTTGCTCTCAAAGAGCAAGAATGACAGAAATGATTCAGGGCTCTCAAACAGTAAGAAAAAAGGTATACTTCTGTTCTTTACATACCATGGTTCTCACTAGGATGAAGTTTAGTACTGTTGCATTATAAGGAGAAAGAGCTATTTTTTAAGAAAGGTAAACGAGAGTCAAGAAAAATTACTAATCTGAGCAGGGACCTAAAAATCTCAGATGAATAGCATTTAAGTAAGATGATGTGTCCCCATTCCATTTTTTGTCATGCATTCATATCATGATGTGAACAAACTGGCAATATATAGGACTGGTATGTGACCCCCAGTAATCATTGTGGCACATACAACTGTTCATAACCAACTCAAGGGGTGGCAAGCAAAGGGTAGGGACCATGTGTTTTCATTGTCCAGATGTGTCACTATGAAAAATGGATTACGCCCAACCTAAAACTTGTTAAAGTGTCATAGATCTAATAAAAAAAAGCAAGGCAATCATAAGAACACAGGGGCTTCCCAAAAATTAAACAAGCCAAACTGGATGAACTAGGTATATTTTGGTGGAAAGAAGATTGTTTTACATTGCTAGATGTTGCAAAGAACAGGCTCCATCATAATATTTTTTTTTTAAAAAGACATTTTTTTTTAGAAAGGAATGCAATGCTAATATTACCAGACATTAGGCCTTGAAAGCATTGTCATATTATAAAGCAGTTTGTTTTTCCTGTAAGGTTTATATGATTACTGATGCTCTCATATCTGTATAAGTGTTCAGTCATATCTGTGTCCTAGTATTCATTCATATCTCTATGTGAGTGTTCAGCCATATCTGAATCCTAGTATTCAGTCATATGTGTATGAATGTTCAGTCATATTTGTGTCCTAGTATTCAGTCACATCTCTATGTGAGTGTTCAGTCCTATCTGTGTCCTAGTATTCAGTCATATCTGTATTGCAAGTGTTCAGTTATATATATATATATATATATATATATATATATATATAGGAGTAATCAGTCATATCAGTGAGTGGTCAGTCATATCTGTATGTAAGTGTTCAGTTTTATATATATATATATATATATATATATATATAGGAGTAATCAGTCATATCAGTGAGTGGTCAGTCATATCTGTATGTAAGTGTTCAGTTTTATATATATATATGCAAGTATTCAATCATATCTGCTTAATCTGCCTATGAGCATTCAGTCATATCAGTATGCAAAATCAGTATGTAAATGGAATGAAGCCAAGTTTTGGCCCCAAAACAGGCACCAAAAAATCCTTGGTTCATAAACTACACTATTTCAGCTTGAGAGACTCACACACTCATGACCCCCACCTAGGGACATTGCCCTCTCCACGCCAAGAGGAGGGCATCCTCCCCCAAAGTCATACACCTTCAGCTGATTTTCCAATTTAGTTTGCTAAATTTATTTCTGAAATCATAGGTAGGTAGGTAGGTTTAACAGCACATCAGCACTTTCCTAGATACATCATGCTGACTAAAAAATAAATTTTTATAATGTGAAAGTAAAGACATTTCATTCAATTTTAATAACATAAACAAATTGTAAACATGTCCTTAAGTGCAATAGATAATGATTAATAAAGATATTAAAAATTATTTGAAAACTATATATGTAAAAGAAAAGACTAAAATAAAACAGTAAAATCTGAAAAATAAAGGATGAAAAAATATGGTGAAGAAAACTCTGTTGTATTCTGAGATTTTCCCTGGATTTACATCCAGAAGTTTATTAATGGAGTTTACCCCCCCCCCAAAAAAAAATTTTGCTGTCAGTGGAAACTGGCAAGGTATGCACTCTGGTCTAGGATCATCCTTAAGGAAGTATGTATAGGCCTGGTGTGTGACCTCTATACACTTGATACAAAATACCATCTTATCTTGGCAATTTGTTCTACAGTGTAAATGGTGCCACACTCAACTATTGGATTTGATGTCCCAAAGCTTGTTTGTGCAGTTTTAATTCCACATATTTTGCCAAGTAGATAGAACATGCTATTTATATAAGATTTTAAGTCATTGTATGGAATCTTCCATGCAGAAATGGGTATAACTGCTGGACAGTTTTGACTGTTTATCAACTCTCTCATTACGTCTAAGTTTTTAATACCAGGGTGACTGTGTAACGAACTGTATGGTTGGGGTGGGGTATAAAGAATTCAAATTTTAACACACATGTAATTTAACAACAGGGTCGTAACAGTACGCAAATATTCAAATATCCATACTCTGATATATGCATATGTCCATAGTAACTAATCTTACATACTTCAACTATGTTTCCAAATTCACAGTTCAAGCATGTGTAAATTCTAATGTAACGCATTAATAAATGCACTGGTTTACTATGAAGTAATCTAACAGCGAATTACAAAATTAATTCTGACCACAAGCTAACAATCTACATAATTCCACCTCACATCTAATAATTCTCTACGCAAAACTCAAGCCCATTTGTCAAATACGCATGTAAATGAAAAACTACTACATACTAAACGATCCTAGTAGTTAAGTGTACAGACTACAAATAATTACATTTATGATGCCATATTATTCTGCAAAAATTGAGCAAATAAGTTACTGACCTTTTCAAAGCTTTGTCTTTCCTTAGAATCTACCTCTAAGTTCTGCCGCCAGATTACGAGTGGCTTCTTTCTCGGAGTAAACTGACCAAATCAAACATAGTGGACAAAGTCCCTCTCACTGTCTGTCAAAATGGGGACAGATAAGAACATGCCCCATTCATCCCGTGGACTTTCCTTTTGATCCTTGAACTAACCTTTAACATATAGTGTGATAACAGCAATCCATTGTTAAGTGATGCAACCTTTGCCAACTCAAGTTTCTGGTCTCTGGCTGGTCTTGATAACCTTGCTTAAGGGTTCAACACTAACCCAGAGGCAATCTTTAGAGATCAAACACAAGGTCACAGTAATATTCCCAAGACAGGTAGATTATAGCTTATACATGACTTTAGCTCGGTGCTTAGCAAACGTGACACCATGCATCCACCTTTTGTCTCCGTTATGTGTTCAACATGATGGTTGCCACTCAGCAATGAGTTTGATGTTCAGAAGTTTCTATTTCACATAACATACCAGAATACTGTATATACTCCCAACTGCAAACTGCACAGAACCAGATCAGCTATTGCATAATCTGCAGGCAGATCTGTGTCTTTACAGTTTGTTAGAAATCATCTGTAGATCAAACAACATGGAGCCTGATCTGCAGGCACATTATGCAATGGCAGATCAGGATCTTCGTTGTTTGCAGTTTGACTCAGCTTGAGTATTTTATGGTAGCTTGCCAAGTAGATAGAACAAGGTTGTATAGAAATTTAAATACAATAAATCGAATCTTCCACTCAGAAATGGGTTACAGCAGGTCAGCCAACAGTGCAGAATAATTGTCCAAGATTTTATGAGCAAATATTTCTCCAAAACTTGAGATATTAATAGGTTGTCAAATTATGTTTGCAAGGCTTTCATTGTTTAAAGGGAATTCCGACAATTGATGAAATGAGGGTTTTTTTAAAAGGCTTTAGTCTTAATTAAAATTTTTTAGTATGGCTGTAATTTGTTTAGAAAAACTAAGGCTTTATCCAGTAACCAGCTCAAGTTAGTGTTGTTGTTGCAGTGGTAGCTGCAAGTTTGTTGCAATCTTTCAAACTAATCTAGATACAGGATGTATGGCCACAATCTGAGGGTCTGATTTCATTGAATTTACTCTGGGAACTAGGGGTTTGGTTGAGGACTTTTTGAAATATGACAGATCAGATAGTAATTAACATTTTTATAATGGCTGTGGTGGTGAATTGGAATGGACAATTTTGCGATATGGGCAAAACTTATTTTCACCACTTCTGTTTTGAGGCAAATTGATGCCATATAATGTGCAATGCTTTAAGTGTGACTTTAAAAAGTGTTTGGTCATGAAAATCTACTTCCTTACCAAATGTATCACTAAAAGAAAGATGAGGATAAAAGTGAAGAAATTGAAATTATTCCTTGTTTTGACAGTCTTATTTGGATATTCCAGTTTTTATATACTGTATCATCCTTTCTGAAGCATGCATTGATCTTTTTCGCACACAGGTTGTTCCTCTTATTTCTTTGGAATGTTACTGGCCTTTATTTGTTTTACCGAGATATCAAAGCTTTATAACTCAGATTGGAAATTTATAAAACTTGATATCAGTTGTTTATTACATTACATTTTCCTCTCATAATTGTGGGTATAAACAACACACTACAGACTGGTACTGTATTGTTTCTTTGAGGATTCACTGTTGATCTTCTATGCTTCAGAGGTACTTCATGTAACTTCAGCATAAATTTCTGTACATCCTGTAAATTTGAATGTCTTTAGGAAGCATACCAATGAAGGCAACAAGATTTACAGGATTGTAATACAAAATGGAGCAAACTATGTTACACTTGATTATATTACATTATGTTGTTTGATATATTGTTTTGACATTTCAGACAGATGTTTTACTTGTTAGAACTACTGAATTTATTTCATAGTTTTCTTCAGAACATATATTAATCTGTGATTTTTTTAAAAAAATGAGATAATGGATGATTGACTTACATGTGTCCAGTGTTTCTAGAACTGATCTCCAACAGTATACTCCCAAGTTCAACAGGCATGATTGTAAACAGTTTTTGGATGCCATCAAAGATTATCTGCTCTATGGATATTTTACTCTAAAAGTTCACTGAACTATTAAAGTTGCAATTAGAAATTGTTGGCAAATAATTTTGAGGTTGAATTGCACCAAAATAGTAGAAAAAAGTATTTTTGTAGTATGGTGGGAGAAATAAGGTAGATGAGAGCATTCTTGAGGCCTACCACACCTTCACATCAGTATTATACAGTAATCAAAAGCACATTAGGCAATCACTAGATGACATCTCCACTTAGCTTGTTCAGCCCACTACCATTGTTGCATCCTGATGTGTAGGTATGAAATGCCACAAGTGTCATCATCAAACTCATCAGATGGAAGAATTTTTCTCCAGATTTTCCTAATGTCTGCTTGACAGACAGACAGTCAAATATTAGTGACTTGTACAAAATGTTTATTTTATTTCATTTTTTGTTAATTACAAAATGTTTGCAAGAAAAACTTGAATGTAGTGAGACAATCAAGTTTGTAAAAATTGTATCCACACCAATACTGTCTAATTAAATATAATGGACAATGCTGATCTGAAAATATCAAAACTTTTGTTGCTTATTTGCTAAATTAAGTAAAGCCATGGAGATGTAACAATGTCAACATATTTTTAATTACAGTATTAAAATAATAGTATAGAATTATTGACATTTGTTGTGGTGAATATGAAGTTTTATGAACAAGTAAACATATTGACCAATTTGATGGATTTTCTGATTAATAAAACTTCATATTTGCCTAAATAAAGGTCTATATAATTGATAGCTCTAGACTAAATAAATCCGATTCATGAAGGTGGCCTCACTTAATATCGCATAGAACATCCTTTGAGAAAGCTTTATAAATATCTCAGTTAAAGAAACTCTATGACCCACATAAATTTGCCCCATGGAAATTGATTCTTTTGGTAAGCAATATGAGGTAGGTGGAACGAATATACTAAACTGTTCCAAATATGCCATAAACTTCGTAACATTGCAAATCAATCTAATCCTTTTTTAAAAGGTGATTTTGGCTTCTCTGGTGGCATGTGATTCTACAACTTGTGAACCACTCTAATGGCCTAGTGGTCAGAACATCCACCTAAGATGCAGGAGGTCGTGGGTTCAAACCCTGGCCAAGTCATACCAAAGACTTACAGAAATGGTACTTGCAGCTGCCTCGCTAGGCACTCAGCATTAAGAGGTTAGTGTTAGGACTGGTCAGCCTGGTGTCTGGATAATGTGACTGGGTGGGACATATCTGCACACATCTGCAGCATGATACCACGTGCTAGACATCACTATAAACTGCCACACTGCAGACATTGTAGCAATTTTTAAAACTACATTAAAAATCCAAAACACACACATTCTACAACTTGTGATAATGTTTCGGTTCAAGTCCTGTGGTTCAATAAAAAAAAATTATGCTCAGTTATGAAATGTTCTTCAAAAAATGCCATGAACATGGAATCATGTTTCTACTTGAAATCATGTACCAAAATTGTGATTATTTCAGTTTTCCAGGATTTTAAAGAAAAAATATAATTTGTTTGATATAAATTTTGTTAAGTATTATGGTGGAATTTTAGATGCTACCTCTAGAGATTGAAGTGTGCCTTAAAGAATAAGGAAAACTTAATTGCTTGCTAATAAAATAAATTTCTCTCTTGAAACAGTGTAAAAAATTAAAAAGGCATGTAAACCAGTGTGTAAGGAATTTTTTAAACAGACCACAACTAAACTGACAAAATCACAACATAAATGGAAATGTTCTAAATTATACTTAAAAAAACTAGGATTTTATATATATATATATATATATATATATATATATATATATATATTACATATGATACCTCCACCTCGGATGCGGGAGGTTGCAGGTTCGAACCCCAGTCGAGTCATACCAAAGACTTTTAAAAATGGTACTAACAGCTACCCCGTTTGGCACTCAACATTAAGAGGTTAGTGTTAGGACTGGTCTGCCTGGTGTCAGGATAATGTGACTTGGTGGGACATCATGCCACATGTCTGCGGCATGATGCCCCAGTGCTAGACATCACTATAAACTGTCACACTGCAGACATCGAAGCGATATGACTGTTAAAGCTATGTTAAAAATCAAAATCACACACACACACACATGATACCAAATTACACACTTTTCAACACAAAAATGTCCATAATTTTTTTTTTACAAAAAACAAGTTTCTTGAGAAATTAGAAGGGCTTCATCAGATTCTTGCAGTTTTGTAATGCAGATTCAGAGTCAATTATACATCTTCCATTGCAGTGTCATTATATACAGATAATTTGGAAGAGAATAGAAAATACAGTACAAAGAAAATATAACATCCATACTGAAAATCTTGTTATTGCAACTCCATTGGAATGGACAGTCCTATCAACATAGAGGTTTCACCAAAAGACTTTGTATGATGTCTGTTTGGTCCATAATGAAAATGATGCCCATTTGATGACCAAATAAGGCTACCACAGCAGCCATCTTGAAAATCTTGTGAATGGATGATTATATCAGTATGGAGTTTCACTGAAAGACTTTGTATGATGTCTGGTTGGTCCTAAATTAAAATGATGCCAATATAAAGTCTGGTATGGCCACTATGGCAGTCAACTTGAAATCTTGTTGTTGCTTCTCCTGAATGGAAAATCATGTCAACATGGGATTTTCACCAGAAGACTCCTTATGATGTGTAGTCAGTCCTACATGAAAATGGTTCCACTCAGGATCTAAATATAGCCATCACAGAAGCCATCTTTAAAATCTTGTTTAATGCTACTCTGCCTGAATGGATAGTCATAACACCATGTTTTCATCAGAATTGTTATTATATCCAGTTGGTCATGAATGAAGATGATGCCAATTTTGATCTCAAACATGGCTGCCACAATTAGCAGAAAATCTTGTCACTAATTCTCCTGAATTGATGGTCATACCAACATGATGTTTTAACCAAAAGTCTGCTAACAATGACTAGTTTGTCCTAAATGAAATTGGTGCTGATCTTTAATCCAATCAGGTTACAACAATTGCTAATTTGGAAATCTTTAATCATCTAAGAATATCAGAGATGGTTTCAACACTCACCAATTAAAACAACAAATGGTTTTATCTTGAATTCCTTGAATTTCTTTTTGGACCATAGAGCATCTGTCAGTTGAAGGAACTCGTTTTATTACATGATTTAGCACACAACTTTGAAATTAAACTTGTTTCAGAATGGTGAAAATGCCATACCAACTGGATAAGACCACAGAAAATCGGTCATAATGCCATGCAAAAGTCAATGATGAGATGCCTATGCAGTATTTAGAATTATAATAAAGCTTGTGATGTCATGTTAGCAAATAAAAAGGCATCTCTCACAGGAATGATGTGATTAATGCACAGTATCAGTGAAGTTAGTACATTATCTTAGTTTTTATTAGTAACCACTTTTCTTTAGAGACCAACAAATTTGATAACTATATGCTCCTTATAAGTCAGGTCTAAAACAAACAGCATAGACCCTGCTCTGTCATTGCATAATGTGCCAGCAGATCAGAGTATATATTGTTTGTTCTACTGATTACTCCTAACATACTGCATTGACCCAGATTTGTCAGTGCATTATGCACTGGCAGATCTGGGTATATGCAGTTTGCAGTTGGACCCAACTTATTAGTAAGTGTATATGGTACCTATCTGATGTTGTAGATAGTTGAACAGCACCACTAAATTAATGATGGTATTGCATTTGAGAACAAAGAGCTGAGGCATCAAAATTAAGTTGGACATTGATATGGCTTTGAAATGCTCTCATCTATATGACTTCTCAACACATATGAATAACAGAAGTTAAGGATATCTTTACATCTATTCTGAACATGTATTAGGAGTCCATTTACCTACACAGATCACATATTTAGGTTCACTTTAAATGTAATCTCTCAAGTCGAGTTCCGTTCTCTCAACTATTATATAGTGACTCCTTAATTAAATTCCTGTTCTGAGGTAATTTTTCTTTCCTATCATAGTTTAAGTTCTGAAACTCTTTGCTTTTGATGTGTTTTCAAATGCAATCATTACTTTTAATTATTTACTAATCTAAGGTTTCTGAACATCAAATAATTTAAACATCACTTTACTCTTTGTGCATCTACAGGTAAATTCTGGATCTTGACTATTCATAGCTCTTGTGCCTTTTGAGAGAGGAAGAGAGAGAGATTGTGGTCCATACTTTTGTGTGCTTTTATTAGGACTCATAAAGTTACCTATATTCTGTCAACACTTCAGTGTAACAGGACTTTAAAAAGCCAATCATGATTTATCTCCCCTGGCTTAAAGAGCCATTGAGAGTGCCTTTCATTGTACTATTCCAAACGACAGTGCACACCTCATGATGTTTAACTTATATAACATTGACACATGATAGGTATCTCTCTTATGAATGCCCACGATCTTGCTTAGATATCTTTCTTTTGAAAAGAAAGATATTGATTTCATTTGTCATATTAAAAGAAGTTATGTATATATCATTATTATATATAGACAGCATGGAAAGTTGAAGAAGTGTATTATGAAACCAAATTACTACCTTGACTTGTAACCCAAGGGTGACAGGTTTGATAAGCTCTTAAGCCTGCCTGCCTTTGGTCCTTAGCTCCCATTTCCTCAGCAAGATGTAGCTAATAATTAGTTCGAAGTGCCATTAAAAACCAACCAACTGCTAAATACTTGACTTTCTCTTGCTGTATGATACACTGGACAGGAATTTAGCTGTCACCTAGATCTAGCTGTAAGTGCTGAAATTCTGTTGTACAGCAGGAGGTCAGCAGCTAAATACAGTACTTGTGATATATTTCTGCTAACTGTCCTTGCTGAGCAAGAAATATGTCTTCTACCACCTAAAAACTTTAATCTTGTTACTTTCAGCCATACTCAAAATCTGGTGTTAAATTTAACCAATCTTTTAAAGTGGAATGTGAAGCAATCTCCATTTCAGGTGTGAGGTTAGGGACGTTCCTACAAAGCTTTATTAATGACTGAAATAAGCAAAAAAGTAATTTCTTTTTTTTTTGAAATTATCTGAAACCAACTGAGAAATTATAATTATTGCTAAAAACAAATAATGATATATATCAGTAACATTAGCTCAGCAGGGGATTGAAAAATGATTGAAAAAGTCTAACACTTCTAACCCCCACATGGAATATGTCCTTGAAGTCTGTCATCTTGTCTAAAATATTGGATCAAACATGATATTAGAATGCCAACATTTTTTCTTTAATTTAGTGAATCAAAGGATTATATTCTTGAGCCCTCCCACTTATGAATTTTTAATTGAAAGAGATTGTAATTACGCTGACCAAAGTAACATTTTTCATGACTAATATTCCACTGCTTTGTACTAGAGTCAGTGTCACACCATGTATGGGGTAGTTGCATAAATGTGTTTAGTCATGTACAGGGTATTACAGTACATCAGTGCTCATTTGATTTAAAATAGAAGAATAAAGAAACTGTTCAGTTAACTTTTAAATTAACCAAAGACCCTAAGTAGTTAGTATGCTATGCAAAGGATGTCCACTTCAGTCAAATAAACACTTTAAGCTTGAGTTTGAAATAACCTTGTCACTGTATTATGACAATATTGATGTGATATCATTTGTTGTCTATGTGCATTATAGTAGTTTTAACTCTGGGAGAAACTGGATGTCAGTTCATGTTGTTCCAACATCTTTCTCATTACATAAAAACGAGTAAAATTGCTTATTAAGTTTTTAAAATTTTTTAAAACTTTGTATAACAGTTCTGTGAAAGAAATGATAAAGTCAGAAAAATTTATATGAAACCTTGGGACATAATTAGCCATTTATGACCAGCTATAAAATGTCTGTGCGGACTTTCTGTTGGAGAAAACTGACATGATGTCAGTAAATTTGTCATACTGAAAAAAGTCATTCACCAGCATACACTTGGTGTATTTGACAAGAGGAATCATCAACCTGTACAAATTTCATGAAGCTGAAAATACTCATTCACTTACTTGGTGGAGGGAGTACATTTTCCCAACTTTTTATGGATAACTGGTGATGTTAGTACTTTTTCCCAACTTTTTATGGATAATTGGTGATGGGAGTACATTTTCCATGTATCTTTCTGAGTCATGACAGTTACTTTTGGATAGATAATCAGCTTAGAGTAGCACTTGAGAATAAACACTAACCTGCACATTTTTAAGTTTTCTAGGATCTCTGGAACCCTTATCTATGTAAATGTATCCATTATTTAAAGTTAAATAACCCAGCATTTTACAAGCTATTAACTTAAATTTCTGTAAAATATTCATTAATATAACTTGAAATCATTTGATTTCCTCTGAAATTAGACTTTACTTTCATGTGTGTGTATGTGTGTGTGTGTGTGAGAGAGAGAGAGAGAGATTTGGATTTTTAATGTAGCTTTAAAAAAATTTCAGTCATATTGTTACAATGTCTGTAGTGTGGCAGTTTATAGCGATGTCTAGCATTGGGGCATCATGCTGCAGACATGTAGCATGATGTCCCACCTTGTCACATTATCCTGACACCAGACCAACAAGTCCTAACACTATTCTCTTAATGCTGAGTACCTAGCGAGGCAGCTGTTAGTACCATTTTTATAATTCTTTGTTATGACTTGGCTGGGGTTCGAACCCACAACCTCCCACATCCAAGACAGATGCTCTAACCACTAAGCCACTGGAGCAGTCCATATTAAGTCATGAATTTTATTTATAAAAACAAGTATCAATCAGAATAATTTATTCACAACTAGGCATTTTACAAGTAAATTGCATTCTTATAGAATATATGCACTTCAGACCTACCTATTCAGTGGTTCTACATCAATGCATTAAAAAGAACCTTTTTTCACCAAGTTGTTGCATTTAAAATAACAAAATTTTGGAAGAGATATATATTTACAAATGATGTAATTCCTATTTTGACAATGTTAATAATTTATGCCCTAGTTACATATTGTATCAGCTTCTCAATGATAAGCATAAATTTCAACCATAATTTAGATTTTTTCATTATTTCTGTTCTCTACTGGTCATGGAAGATGAGTTTGTATGATGGCCTTTTGTCCATCAACCATCCATCCATCCATTAGCAATTTGGGGTCATATCTTATGATGTCCAGTCAGTGCCAAGTGAAAATTGTGCTGATCTGACATCCAGTATGGCCACAGTGGTAGCCATCTTGAAAATGTTATTATCACCACTCCAGAAGAACTGAGGGGGTATCAACATGTAGCTTTCACTGAAAGACTTCTAATGATGTCTTGTTGATTCTAAGTGAAAATAGTGCCAGTCTGAGGTCCAGTATGGCCATCATGGTGGCTGTCCTGAAAATTTGATATCTCTACTCCTCTTAATTGATGATCATATCAGCATATGCTTTTTGCTAAAAGACTCCATATGATATCCAGTTGGACCTAAATGAAAATGGTTGCAACGTGACATCTTGTGTGGCCACCACAGTGACCATCTTGAAAGTCATGTGCTAAATCGTGATTTTCAACAAAAGACTTCTTATGATTATGTAGCTGGTCTTAAATGAAACTGATGCTTATCTGCTATATAATATGACCACCGTAGTAACCATCTTGAAAATGTTGTTATTGCTACTCAATATAAGGTTTCTTATGATATCTTGTTTGTCCTAAGTAAAAATTTTGCTCCTCAGACATCCAGGAACACGTCTTATAATGTCTAGTTGTTGGTCATAACTATATCAGACCTACAATTTCATGGCCATGGTAGCCATCTAAAAAATGTTGCTATGACTTGCATTCCCATAGTTGATAGTCATAGGGGAAATGGGGATTTCCCTAAAAGACTTATTATGGGGTTTTCACTGGAAAACACTTGTGATATCTAGTTTGTCCAAAATAAAAATGGGGATGGTCATATTGAACAAGATCTTTGCTAAAACACTTCTCACTATACCTAGCTGTTTTAAATGAAAAGAATGCCAATGTGACCAAGGTATATTTTAGCAAATATTAATCATGTGTTGCATTTTATGGTGTTTATTTTTCATGATTTACATCATGAATCTTTACAGTATTTCATTGATTATATTTTATCTTTTTAATCTTGTAAACTACTGGTACTTTCACATTTTAAGCCTTTTTAACTTTTTAACTCTAATAGTTAAAATACACTGTATCTTTTTAGCCCCTAATGGCTCTGTGTAGCCTTATACATGTTGATGTGTAATTAAACATCACAGTCAATCCAAGTTATGGCTCCAGTGAGTAAAGACAAACCAAGGAACCAATACTAAGTTCATAAAATAAACTCATAGTCATGCTACATAAGTATGTTTATTTTTTTTACAGACGAACTTATAATGAACAGGTCGAAGCTGTGACTAGCAACCAGTTCCCAAATAGAGAGAGACTAAGGGGCTAATTCTTTATGTTTGCATAAATATCTTGGACTTTTCATTTGGAGAAAGTGTATTTGGTGCATATGGTTATAGGGTGGGTGTCTCAGAAATTTCCATCTTGGACAGACACATGGGCTTGCTACACTAGGGGCAGTATTGGTTTAAAAAGAAATTTAGCTACCTATTTGTGCAATGTATAATCAAAAGCATACCTCCAAGCAAATGTGTATTGAATTCCATCAAAGTATGTAGAACTTTGGAGGTGACCATTAACATTCCACATTCCTCCCTCATGTAATTAAGGGAACTTATTTGCATTTTAAAAAATTCATTCCGCACATCCCAAACATTATGTGTAGCAAGTTTCATCAAATTCCAACTGTAGTTCCTGAGTCATGGACTTGATCAACAACTTTAACACTGGGTTGATGGTGCTGACAATGATGCAGTTGATGACATTAGCATCACTATATTTTTCTCCACCCCCAAAAGACCAGACAAAAACAGAAGTCATGAGACTATTTATGTAACATGGATATGCATATATCCAGTATAGACAAAAGCTGAGAATTGATGAGAATAAATTGTGTTCAGTTATTTGGACAAAAAGGGAATTAAATAATTTGACAATTTACTGGTAAGATTTATTCATTTAAATTAAAGAGGGAGGAAATACTATAAAAAAGATAGGAGGAGAAATTAGGACTGTCTTTTCAAACCAATAAAATCATGCCTTTGATGCAAAAATATGTGAACCAGATCCCTAAAAGACATGCACAAAAGAGATCATCTTGATTAACTTTGATTTTAATTGCTGGGTAAATTGACTTTACAGGTGGTAGAAGTCAATCAAATTTCTTGAGGTCAGCATCAACAGTTTTAGATTAAGCAGGGCTAAGATTTAGAGGTCAAAATCAATGGGGTAAAAATCTATACATGTGCAGGTGTTCGGTCAGAGCCAGGTCAAACTATCCAATTCAGTAGTACTTAAAAGCCTCCATTAAATCTGAAGACAAAACATCAATCTTGATAGAATTTCAGTGGAAATACTCAAATGTACAAACTAAGGGTTCTTGTGATGTTTGTTTTGAAAATAAGCATTCAGAAACCATTTTCTGTTTGTCGTGTACTGTGTCCTATTAGTGGTGATGTTGGTTGATTTAACTTGTTAAATTGCTTAAAATGTCCATTGATCCCATTATTCTAAAGGAAACCAGGGGACTTTGTAATCCATCTAATCCATCAATCCTGATTGAATGTTTATTCTTAACTTTAACCTTTTTCATATACAACCAATTTTTGGCAGCTTTAATGTGTTAGAAAAAGACATTCTGTTTTTCAAAGTACAGGTGTTTATTTATTGTTTAAACTAGTTTAAATGCTATGACCTCAACATATTAGGATTAAGTTGTGTACCTTAGATACATGTACATGGCATTACTCCACAATAGACCATTGTGAAAGCTTATGATTGCACTTCTAATGGCTATCTCTCCCATTGACAGCTTTTCATCACGGGCAGTGAAACAGAAAATAACTTTAACAGTCCTCATAATGTCATACATAATTATTTTATGTAAATTAAACTGTCATCATTTCATGAAGAAAATGGCTGTTCATTAAGACATAAAGCACAAAATCTTTCTAGTAATATACATTTGATAAAATAATGTTAGAGAGAGACAGATCCTAGAATGAGAAGTGATGGGGGGAGGATATAAAAATTCATTACCCAGTAAGCTGGGGCAACTAAAACTTGAAACTAGGCAATCAAGTGACTTAAATGAATATGTTTGCCATGATGCAAAATCAATAAGGTGGATGCAACAGCATAAAAATAGGAACTTTGACCTTCATTTTCTCATAATGGTTTCAGAATTTTGAATTTTTATTTGAGTTATCACTCTTTAAGTTTAAATTTCTTTTTAAGATTTGTAATTAACCAACCAGGTTTTTAGTGTGTTTGTCAGATGGGTAACTTTGTCTTTTGAAAAGTTTTTTATCCATTGAGTACATACTTGTTGATATATCAGATGTACAAAATACATGTAATTCTGCCATGCTTGTTGTTTAAAGTATAAAATATCATCCTGTTCAGGCCTACAATGTAACAAAAAAATTTTGTACCCAGAAGGACAAGTAGACAAAGAAATGTATTAATTATACAGAATCTTCATGGCAAGCCAGGCCCTCCCATATACTAATGCAAATTTTGAGCCTTGCCATTTCTTTCAAAATCTTACTGATATTTGTTATTGATGTTGCATATCATGCACACTTAATTACACCTTTGTTTAATTTTTGTAGTTTGTCTCACCATTTTGTGTAATAATTTAATAAAGTTATTATTCTATGATTGCAGGAATAAGAACTCTCAGAATTCACCTGCTAATGTAACCTTTTGGTAAATTATAATACTGGCATTGCCCCTTTTTGAGAAACCTCTCAGCCTGTAATTGATGAATTGCCAAAGCAGAAATAGCTCTGCCTCATTAGCACAGAAGTTTATTTAAAAATCAGTGTCTTTATTTTATCAAGCACTTCGTTAAAAGTACAGTGAAGTATCAACATACACTAGAACTTGCATGAAGTTGGAATATAAATTTTCAGAGCTGCGGTGACAAGACAGATGACAAGCTTTAAGCTATGTAAACTTAACATGTAGCCACTGATAGCAGTGGTCTATAGAGTTGTTGATCCATCATTTGGACAACAGTCTGTGTGTATTACATGTATCTGGGAAATTGCAGTTTTCCAATGTATCTTCTGGGTTGTATGAAAAATCATATGACATCTTCAACAAATGTAGAATAAGTGCCCCTCTAAACAGGATTTTGCTTAGACAGACATTGCTACTCCACAAACTATTTTAATTTAAAACTAATTTGTATTACACTGTAGTAAAAGCAAGTTGGGTTTTTTTAGTGAAGTTAATTAATTTCAGAAAGAAAAAAAAACAGAAAAAAACATATTAAATAAAGAAACTGGGCCTAACTTCCCAAGAAAAGAAGAAATTCCAAGGCAGTAATAAATTTGTTGCATGGACTTTAACAGGGTTTATGGAATAGTACAAGCTTCATAAAGTCAATAATTATTTTGGTTTTGCCAAAAGAAATACAGTGATCATGGGAGTTGAACCACAGAGTACACCCTGTGATATGACCATGCCGCTAATAACATTCACTGGCTGCCCAAGACAGTTCTAATATAATTATTTATTGGAATTGCTTTATATATGTATTTCTGTATTGTTTAAATAAATGTGCATCTGTTGTTGCAATTTTTACCTACTTTTGATTTATCAGAGTGTGAGAAACAAATTCTCACAGGATTTTGGACCATCTCACACTCTCACTCCTTAATTTCTCACAAAATAACGAAATTGAATATGTTAAGTATTTTCTTGTTGATATTTTTTAACCAGAATAATATCTTGCAGTTATTGTTGTCATAATATAGTGTAAACTAGTCATGATTTTGTGTATATTCCACACAGTCAGCAACTTAATAACATATGGTAGAAGTGAACACAAAGGAATTAACAAATTCTCAAACACTACCAATCCACCACCAGCTGTCACTCAGTTTCTCAATGTGAAATTGCACTGGTCTTATCCAGGTCAGTCTATGATCTCTTACATAATGACACCTGTTTTGTTAGACTTGTCCCAAACATCTGCTTCTGTCATGGTCAGGCACCTGGGCAATCTGCACTACTATATATATATATATATATATATATATATATATATATATATATATATATATATATATAATAGTAGTGCATATCACATATATATATCACATTTAAAAACTTCACTGTCTCAGATAAATTGCCTGAAATTACATTCTCAACAAAAATATATTTGATGACATTTTAAAAAGGATACCTTTTGGTTTTTACAGAAAGTGCTAAGCTAATGAAAACCAGCTGTTATATCACAGTTTTGGCATTTCATCATTTGCTTTTCATTTTGCATCAGTGCATGGGCGCCCACAGCATGGGTCAAGGGAGGTCACGTGACACCCCCCCAAATCATACTGCAAATATGCTGCAAATATATATATATATAAATTCCGACAAGTTTAATCATGAAAATGAAGCTGAAAATATGTCACAAGATTCTGTTCAAAACGCTTAATAAATATTAGCTTTAGTTTCAGACTGCTTCTTATACTAACTCTCTCGGCCGTGACTGACTGACCCCCCTGAAAATCCTGACTCCCCCCCCATGCACAAAGTCCTGACCCCCCCCCCAGCAAAAAATCCTGCGGGCGCCCATGAATCAGTGCAAATGGATGATCTTTGGGGAAAAATGTCTTACAAAAAAATACTTAAATCTCACATAATATTTTCTCAGATTTGGTATTAAAAATATACCTGATAGCCTCCTTGTCTGCACATGATCATCTTTGAATGATGTTTCCATGCTTGATGGTTGAATTTTTTTAAATATTATTATTTCTGTCATCAAAATGTTTTATTTGGTTCATCCTAATAATATTTCCTTGCACTGTGTAACCTTGACTTGAAAAATCACAAAATTTTCTGCTTGCATTCATGAAATTGCACAAATATCCAAATTTTTATCATCAAATGTTATATAGAATTCATGGCAGATAATACAGATTTGTACATGCCAAACAAAATAACTAGTATCAGGCCTCCTGACAAAAGATTTTAGCCCCGTGTAATGTTACTGTCATGAAATGAATGATTACCATTGAAACGTTAGTTACTCTTCAAATGCTGGTTTCCTGAATTATAGTAAGATTCATTGTTTTATTCACAATACAGTTGTATATATATATATATATATATATATATATATATATATATATATATATATATATATATATAAGAATACAAATCATATGGCGAATAACATTCCTTTCAAATGCACTGGATCCAGCAAAGGATCACGATGGTCAGGGATTGATTAAGATAAATGCAATAAACTGACAACGAACAGTGCAAAACTAGTATCTAACTAGCCTGAGCGCTTTCAACTCTTAATGAGTCTTTTTCAAAGGCAAATACAAAACATAGACAAGACAAACAAATAAAACACAAAAACCATTGTGTTTGCAAAACTTTACATGGCTGTTTCTACAGGAATTAACCTATAAATTTATTATGTTTCAACTAGTTTATTTCAACTTGTTGCAAATGCTTGAAAATATTTTTGTTGACCTAGAAATCGACGAGCGATAACGACATCTGTTCTTTTATGTTCATTTTAAGTAGGCGCAATTTATATCCCAGATATTTCATTGTCATAGTAATAATTATAGGCTATTAAGCAAATTTAGAGAATTATTAAAAGAAAATATTTCTTTTAATATGCATTCAACAGACTTGCTAGTCTCCCAATATATTGGGAAACACATTAAACTTAGCCTGTCTCATGATCCCTCCATCCATCTCTCCTTTCATCCACTTTCATTTCTGCATAACTCTCCTAATTGTTTTTTTATATTTCAGCAAAATATGGTTTACAGCTACATGTGAACTTGGTTTGATTATCAGCCTTCTGCATCTTTGTTTAACAGAGTTATAGCCCCTGATTGCCAGACCCACCCACTTTCTTCGCTGTTAATTAGTTGATTATTTTTGGATATCGGCTGAATTTGGTTACTAGCACGATACTGATACAGATCTTAGCAGATTTGAATTCTCAGCATTCAATGTGATCATTTAGCAAAGATGTAGCTCCCGATTGCCAGACCCACACACTCTTGTTTCCACACAATAATTCCCTTAGCTATTAATGAAATTGAAGCAAAATTTTTTAATGCTGCTTGATGTTCATAAGACAGCTTAGCTTGATTGTTAGCCTTATGTGTCATTGTCCAAGTTACAGCCCGTTTTTTGTCAGACCAGTCCAATTTCTTTACTGCACAGTAAATTATTTGGTTATTTTTTTATACCAGAAATTTTGATCTGCTGCATAATATTCATGAGACCTTGGCAGACTTCCATTGTTAGCATACTGCATCATTGTTTAGCAGAGTTATAACCTCTGTTTGTTCTACCTACCCACTTTTGTTTCTGTACCATAACTACCTTAATATTGGCCAGCTTGATTTTCATAATACCTTAGCTGAGTTTCATTGTCAGCATTCTACATCATTTAATGGAGCTCATGATTGTCAGAGCCATCCATTTTCATTCCTGCATAATTCCATGAATTATTACCAGATTTCAACCAAGTTGCATAGACAGCTTAATACTAAAGAGACAAAAAAGAATGGCCCGATGTTGAAGATGTTGGACCACCCTGATATTGTTTATGAAGATGCATAGTACCAAGATCTTAGTTAATATCAATTTCAAGAAAGATTTCAACCATAGTTTACTGGGTTGATGCCTGTGATTGATTTACTACACTTTGATAGTAAACCCAGGTTCCAATAATGCAATTTCTGGCAGTATTTGGCAGGGAACAGTGGCCATGTTAGTAACAGCTTTGGTCTTGAATGTCTTGAACATGCATCCAGGCCTGCCAAAACATTTAGTATCAGCCATTTATCAGCCATTTATCCAGGCGATTTGGTAGGCCTGTACAAGAAATTGTTTGTAAAAATAAGTGCAGATAAATCAATAATAACTACAGTATTTGTTGTTTTGATCATTAATAATATAAAAAAATGGCTGATTGTGTGTTAAGGAAATCCAAAGTCACCTCCAAACATCTATCTGGGATGTTGATTGGTTGATAAATATATGTTAATCCAAACAAATTTATTATCAGTGACCCACTCTATGCTATGTTTTGGTTTCCTGCTCTCATGTAATAGCTCTCACAAATTCAGTAGCCAATTCAATGTGTAATGTATGCCCAAATATTTATTCACAATTTGGTAACAAGAAATCCAGAGATTTTATATACAAATCCAAAGATCCTGAGACGCAGCTAAACAGCCAGAGAATACAGCTTTTATCCAGTGTTTTGGTAGGCCTTGGCAACAAAAAATTCAAGCTTAAGCTAAAAATATGAAACCAGATACCAGTTTATGTAAAGCATAATAAATTCCTGTCTTTTAAGTATTTCCATTTAGGTTGATTGATTCGACATATTCGCAACATAATGTTTTATTGTTTTACCAACCGATGATTCATATACTCTGAATATTCGAAAATAAGATGTGCTTTACATTAATCATGAATTTTGATTGGCTGCTTTTAGAAATGGCATATTTTTTTGGTATTTCTTGCATGACAACCAAGTTTCTTTCTCCATATCTTAACAAAGATATGTATTAAATATATTAGGCAGCTGACTTTCATTCAAGGCTTAATTTTCAAGAGCAAAATGTAGTTAAACTTTGAAGCTAATTTTTTAATATGTTGACTTATTTTCAAGGTTAGCTTAATTTGACGTATTTAAGGTATTGTGTTTCTACGTTACCTAAACAATTTTCTCAAATGTAGCTTTTGCCTAAAATTTGCAAATAGATTCTGACCCAAATTTTCATAGTCACATTGATGGAGCATTGAAATTCTGAAAACAGGGACCGCTCCAGTGGCCTAGTGGTTAGAGCATCTGCCTCGGATGTGGGAGGTCGCAGGTTCAAACCCTGGTCAAGTCATACCAAAGACTAATAAAAATGGTACTAACAGTTGCCTCTTTAGGCGCTCAGCATTAAGAGGTTAGTGTTAGAACTGGTCGGCCAGGTGTCAGAATAATGTGACTGGGTGGGACATCATGCTTCATGTCTGCAGCATGATGCCCCAATGGTAGACATCACTATAAACTGCCACACTGAAGATATCATAGCGATATGATGGAAAAATTGTTACAGCTACATTAAAAATCCAAATCACACACACACACGCACACACTCACACTCAGAAAACAGGTATAGGACTTAAAGCAAACATCTAAAGAAATGTCCTTTATTTTGAGTTTTATTCTGAGCAGATGTACAGACATATTAGAATTTTAGCTTGAGTTTTGGTTTCCAGCTGACATTGTTTTGAAATTTAATACTGCAAAACCTTTGTTTAAAGCACATTCAAGGAAATAAAGAATGTTTTATATAAATGAGATATGTATAACAAAAATTCCTTTATCCTTCATATTGAGGTGTCTGCTATATGGAAGGTTTTACTGTACTTAAGACTTAAGGTCCTGGTATGCAATAAGCTGGTGAGATGCACCTAATCCGTCACTATAACTCTGTTCATGGGAGCCATAAAACTGGACAGTCTTATTGGTGTGCTTGCCTTATATTGAGGTATTTTATACATATTTGTTACGTGTAGGCTCGTACAAAAGTTACAAAAGAAAAGAGTGAAGTCAACAAGCTTTGTAAATATAACAAAATAATTTATTTCCCTAGAAAACAAGGTAAAAATATGAAATAGGACTTACAGTTTGTGAATATAATCCAAAAATTAATCCTAGAATTGAAAAATATAAGTCCTATCACTAAAAAGTTCAAATTGAATCCAAGTTCAAATCTCAATGAAGTTCCAGTATGGAAGGTGATGACGTCCTCTATAACCAGTTTGTGTTGATGTGTCAACAGTTCCTTGTTGAGTCACCAAGAATATCATTCTGGCTTTTGAATTCCAAATAATTTAGTGAATGTCTTTGTCCAAGAATTTCATCGAAGAAGAGTATTTTCCAGGGTGAATAAATTATTTTAAATAAAAAACTCAATTCAAATGGCAACAACAAGACAAATACCTTGCGCCCGAGGTATATATTTGCGACTAATCAAATCCACTAGAAAATGTCTGTTTTAACCCACGATTATAGATCTCATGATGGCTCACGTGGTCACTTAACTTGAACAGCGCAGTAAAATAAACAAAATGCCAATTTGCACGTAGGCTAGAGTAGCCCTATCTAAGAATCAGATTCCCACACTGGAAATAAATTTAAAAATAAAACTGTTTACAACAGACTAACACGTGGGCTGAACATGACCTTGGTAATGACCAATCATTTTTGCTCAATGTTTACAAAATCAGAACCAAGGTCAAGAACTAGGTTAACTAAAAATATAACTGAGCAATAGACTGCGTGTTTATCAGGTCAAAACAGAAAACTGAATTTTCCGAAAAAAAAAATCAAATCTAATGAATAAAGTTATCATCACAATAATGTAATGAAATAAAAATAAAATAAAAGAGAATTTAAAACTAACACACAAATAATTTAATTACATATACGTAACATATTATTATTGTTATTGAAATGGGATCCATGACCATGCTCACCTTATAGAAAGTGACTGCCTTATAATGAAGGAGGATTGTATTTATTTAAATCATACTATATTAGTATTATGAAATTCACAATGTACGAAGCATACACTTTTGAGATTTGGTCACTAGTATATGTGCATATTGTACATGCAGATGTTGAGTTGTTAGACCTAATTGAAAATTGTATGTTTGTGGAAATTCAGTGATATACAGTATATTAGAAAAAAAATATAAAACAAATAAATGAAAAGACAGAGGTATTAAAGCAAGTCGAACACCGAATAAAATTTCATCATTTTTGGAGGTCTTGTCAAGGCTTTTATTTTGGTATGGATATGCAGTGTAACATAATCTTAACATAAATGACAAGGATATCTAGACGCCTCAGATACACAGATTCATGATAATTTGAAATTTATATCTAAGATTCAATTTATACAGTTAATTATTATATGTGCATAAACTAATCAGGCTAAAATTGTTAGCTTTGATTGAGTCTAGGATACGTATCAAATGTATTCTAATACTTTGAAAATAGAAGTATAAAGCATATTGAATATAAGTTAGAGGAAATGTATTACATGGGCAGTGAATGACTCACTTTTTAATTGTTTCCTAATTGAACAACAGACACCTGCAATTATTAGGTAAATTTTGCACTTTAAGAGTGCACCCTGTCAGAAATTCTAACAACTTATTCCCATGTGTCTGTTGACTTGTAGTCAATTACCAGTGACCAATATAGTAATTAACAAGTCCTTGTTCTCAAAAACAATAAATTATTAGTTAATTGTGTGCCTTACTTAATTAAGCATGCTCATTTTATGTAGGTATGGATTTTGTTTTTGATAACTTAATTTGCGAACTTAATATTTTACAAATGATTAATTAGAAATGTGCTCAGTAAGCAAGGAAAATCACTCATGTCCTCAGATGTCTTCAAGACTATCCATGGCAGTTTTACCACCTATATAGTGGTGTGTAATTTGAGATTTGGGGGAGGTCTCATATTCAGTGAATACCACCTGCGTCGCAGATAAAAAGTCAGTTTTTTTTTCTTTGCCTGTTAGATGTACATTGTAAAATTCTGCTTATTCCAGATAGCATTAAACCCTGCTTCCCTAGAACACATTTAAAATTAACTTTTCTTGGCACCAACTTTCTCAAACCTGAATATGTATCCACCTACCAGGTGCATAGTTTGAACACTGTTTTTTTTTTTTTAATTTTAAGACCACTTTATAGCCTGTGTCACTAAAATGGTTAGATAAAAATGGATAACATCAGACCATTGTGTTACACTGTGACCAGCTTTTTACACTAAACTTGTGATAAAAAAGACACAGACTTTTCACTTATATTATCAGATCTACTATTAAGTATCTGAAATTCCATTCATATTTCACTGTTTTCTTATTGATATTTAAGTCTGAAATTCCATCCATTTTCACCTTTTTTTCATAATGATACTTAAATCTGCAATGGGTTCAAAAGCTTATTAACCAGATTCATCAGTCATTTCATGGTTTGTGTACATATCTAGGACAAACATTGCACAAGTTCAACTGTATTTTTGTACATATGTTTTTATAACTTTTTGGGGTTTTTTTGGTTAATACATTATTGGCTATATCATGCCAAAGAAATTGGAGCCATTCCCAATGACACACAGCCAACCCAGTCTGGCCTGGTTGGGTATTGAACCTACTGTCCAAATGTGATGATTTACCAACTGGGCTACTGTAATTCCCTTGTTTCTACAGATTCTAATCATTGTGCATCCTATTTTCTATCAGTAGAATTATTGTTTAAGGTGAGACTAAACCTCTCTCTGGTTTCTTAATCCTCAAAAATTTTTGAGAAAAAAATGTCTAAAATAAAAAGTTGTAGCTAATATTGGATGCTACATCAAATTTCAAGAGCACCATACTCTCCATTTCAGAAATGTTTACTTTGCTTTCCCATCATAACATGTTTAAGATATAAGATATTGATATCTATAGAATGGTTTAAAAAAAAAACTTATAAACATTTCTTTCTAGAAGCATTGAGGAGCTTATAGTGATGGCTTATTTGTTGCTAAATCTTTCCAGATTTAAGGAAAACAGTGAAAATTATGACACTAAATTCAGATTGGACTGTCAGTCATATTGTGACAACACTACTCATGGACTACAAGGCACTTCAGTAAAAGGCAATTCTTTTTATCAGGCATGGTTATGGTAATAGATCCCATTCAAAATGTTATATATATATATATATATATATATATATATATATATATATATATATATATATATATATATATAATACTTCAATACAAGGTGAACTCGCCTACAAGGCAGTCTACTGTATGGCTGTCATTATGTCATTAACAGTATTAAAGTGAAGAAGTTCTGTCAATAATGGTGGACAGTCTAGAAACTGTTTTGTGGTTTTAAGAGTTTTCAAAATTCAAGCAAAAACTACAAATTATGGAAGTAAAGTGATAAAAAATTAAATATCTTTTTAAAAAACAGAAAGAAAACATGCAAAACTTCTAAGATTAAAAAATGTCCAATTTTCTGTTTGCATTGACAATTTATAGATAGAACGATTTTAAACCATCATTACCAAATGATGACCTTCATTTTGATCCTTTGCGAAGATTAAGAGGTATAACATGCAGTTATCTTAATCCAGCTCACCACAGTGTTTTAACAGAGCAAGTGCAAGTGACATATATACTTGGCACTTCATTATTTATTCAATTTGTGCCTGAACTTTTTTGCCTATAAGCCACAGTTAAAATATAGGATAGCTTCCATGCTACAGTTACCAAGAAGAGTATCGTGTTATGGGGCTTTTGTTTTTGTAAAATTCCTTGCTCTTCCTGCCAATTATTTGGTAGCTCTTCCATTGACTAAGCCCCCACAAGGACAGGAAGAAATTTGTCCCATAGTGGGGGAGAGAATCTTGAATCATCACACATTTAGAAAGAAATTCACAGCCTAGTGGGGGATAACCGAAAGACAATTACAATTCATAGTGGAATTATCATGTACGTCATTGTTTTTGTGGCTTTAGCTCAGGTTTCAGACAAATTTGGAACAAATTTAATGCTTTTAATTCTCCTGTCAAGGGGTCTGTCTGTAAATACTATAGATAATGTACAAGTGATATTAATAATTCTATGCAGTCTATAGTTATGTCGAGAAAAGGGAAATAACTATTTGTTTTTGCTTATCTTATGCAACTGCTTTCCACACAAAAATATCATGTTTATGATCAATCAGCTTGTTTTTCAGAGACTATTTTTATATGAGTAATGCCTAAATTTAATTATTTTTGTAAGATCTGCAAGTATTCAAGAGTGAACATCACAATGATTGTTTGCCTCACTGCAAAGCACAAAACATTAATTTTTCATTTTCTTTAGTTTACATTATTTAAGCTTAAATTTGACCAAGTCTAAAATATTGACATTTCTTAATTGACCCCTTAAACATGTAGTTGTAAAGTTGAGGTTACTCACACATAACATAGTGACAGCTGTGGCTTGAATGCATGACCATCATGGTGTGAAGACATCTATGCATGTACTTCTCAGTTTATGTACATGAGTTATTTCAAATTAGTTTTGAAATGTTTTGGACTTTGTCATTTTTCAGTGAAGTTTAAAACAAAACTAAATTAGTTCTGGTCACAGTTTATCAAATATTTTGAACTAAAGTCAATTAGCATAATGTAATCTAGGTACTACTGTCAGTTGGAATTAATTACAATACATAGTTTGTGCTGGACTTGTTTGAAATCATAGAAACCTTAAGTTTGAACATTGTACCTCTTTTGGCCACTGGAATTATAAATAAAATTGGCACAGAAATTTATTTTTTTACAATTCATAACAGTTTCATCATCAGCATATCCAGAAATCCATAAAGGAGTTGGTATGTAACCCCATCGAAATTTGGAGAAAAAAAAAAAGGACACTTGCATAGTGTTCTAAAAATTTACAAAAATCATAAAATGAGAATGTAAGTTTGTCCAGACCTATTTGAATTATATTTACCTTATCTGGCTGTAAGGCCTGTTGAGCTTTTGATATTGTCCTTTGTCCATCTTGTGTCAACCCACTCTGGTGGCCTAAATGATTAGAGCATCTGCCTTGGATGTGGAGGTCACGGATTCGAACCCCAGCCAAGTCATACCAAAGACTTATAAAAATGGTACTAGCAGTTGCCTTGCTTGGCGCTCGGCATTAAAAGGTTAGTGTTAGGACTGGTTGGCCTGGTGTCAGGATAATGTGACTGGGTGGGACATGATGCCACATGTCTGTTGCATGATGTTCCAGTGCTAGACATTATAAACTGTCACACTGTAGACATCATAGTGATATGAATCAAATTGTTAAAGTTATGTTAAAAATCCAGAAACACACACACACACACACTATCAAGTGTCATCCATCATCCATTCACAATTGCTATTTACATCTTCTCAAGAACCACTCAACAGAATTTGACCAAAATTGATAGTAAGTATCCTGGCATGAAACTCTATGAAATTTATTTTCAAATTATGCCAGTACACCATCAATTATATGCATAGTTACTAAAAAGATAAAAAAAACATTTAAAGAAACTTCTTAACACAAAACACTCAACAAAGTTTTTTTACAAGCATCATGGCATTTAGGCCTCTCAATTTGTTCAGATGATGCAGATCCACTATTAAATATGGCTGCCATTACTAAAAATAGAAAAACCTTTAAATGACTTATGAAAAACCACTTGACAGAATTTATCCAGATTTGACAGAAAGCATTTTGGCATGAGGGGCTTTTACATTTTTTGAAATGATGCCATTCAGCCATCAAATAAGGCTGCTGGTACAAAACATTTTTTTAAACCATTTATACCTTCAGCTTGAAAGCTACTTAATAGAATGTTAGCAAATTTAACAGAAAGCACCGTAGCTTAAAGACCTTTCACATACTTAGAAATGATTCCATTCCCAGAAAAATTATGGTGATCATTACTAAAAATATAGAAAAACACTTTATTTGAAAAAGTGCTTAACAGAATTTGAACAAGTCTAAGATGAAGCAATCATAGCATAGCAGTCTCTGAATATTTAATAAATGGTGGATGTACTATCAAATAACTGTAAAGGTATACAAAGCTGGAGAAATCTTGAAGCAATTATTTTCATATCATATGCAATCAATAGCGTTGGAAGAAATTTCAATAGAAAGCATCCTACTGATCCAAATACTTTGATTGCTCTTACAGTTGGCAATTGGACATGTGTAAGCCAGGTGAGCCATCTCGTGCCTGCTTTGGTCTCTTATTCTTGTTTGCATGCAAATGGCAAAAGTTCAGAGTTAATAGCAAAAAACAAGATATTTGTTTTCTTTCTTAACAGATATTTGATTATTTTAAACTTTTCACCAGCAACTGCAAAGTTTATTAGATGCAGTTTCAACCACTATACTACACAGTATGTGAAAGCATGTTGATTGTCCCGTACACAGCGTTTTTCAAAGTATATCTCAGCAAAATTCATGGAAAAACAAGTTCATTTCTTTTCTATTTATGCAAGAAGTTTACCTTGTTATTTTTTATGCAGATTATCTCCCTTCTTGCTGTTTGTATTTTAATTCCTTTGCACTTTTCAGATTTTAACATAAATTTGTAATGCACAGTGTTTTGTTGTTTGAAACACCTGCAAGGTATTAATTTCTACCCACCTTTGAGAATGTGAACAGTTACAAGGTTTGGACATGGGTTTTGAGTTGTCTCCCTTGATTTACCTCCCCATTATTTTTCCTGGGAAATTGAATGCAGTCCAAATTGCTGGGCATAATCATGAAAGGTATTTCACATCTGTAACACCTGTGCGCTATCACTGCCTATCTAAGTGTGGGAAATATGTTGATTTCAATTTGGTCTGACATATGACAGATAGGGGGGTGTGATGCCCCTGTTATTAACATGGCACTCTAACTGCCATTTAAACTTCAACAAAGATTGTATTTCAGCCAGCATTTCAATGGGAACATCTTTCACAAGTAGCTCCTGAATAATGTACCTGAAGGAGCAGTCTAATTACCTACCTACAGATTATTTTCCCTGACAATCTCTTATCCATCAGATTTACTTTAAATGTGAAGTTTACACAATGCTTATATCAAGTATTCTAGGCACTTTTGTGGTAATTAGAAAAGGGGTCAGAGCCACTATCAGGTGGTGGGTTTTCTTCATTATTTTTAAAGAATTAATCATTATTACCTGTAATTATGCATGATATTTGTATATAATAATTCCAGATGTTTGCCCTTTTCATCAAAACAGTTATACCATTTGGGGCTGTTTATGATATCCTTAGAAGTCCAGATATTTATTATCTATATTTTCTCCCTATTTGATGTCTTTGGTATTTTTTCTAAGACATACTAAATTATTTCTCAGGTTTTTAGTTTATCATGCATGAGGAACTTTTTAAAGAATTGTATCACTGTTTTTCAAACGTTTCGGTTACTAATAAAGGCAATCACGTTACTAATAGTACCATACTAATAAAGACAATCGCATTACTTAGAGTACTGTACTAATAAAGACAATCACATTAGAGTACCATACAAATAAAGATAATCACGCTGCTTAGAGTACCATACTAATAAAGACAATCACATTACTTAGAGTACCATACTAATAAAGACAATCACATTACGTAGAGTACCATACTAATAAAGACAATCACATTACTAATAGTACCATACTAATAAAGACAATCACATTACTAATAGTACCATACTAATAAAGACAATCGCATTACTTAGAGTACTGTACTAATAAAGACAATCACATTAGAGTACCATACAAATAAAGATAATCACGCTGCTTAGAGTACCATACTAATAAAGACAATCACATTACTTAGAGTACCATACTAATAAAGACAATCACATTACTTAGAGTACCATACTAATAAAGACAATCACATTACTTAGAGTACCATACTAATAGAGACAATCACACTACTTAGAGTACCATACTAATAAAGACACAAGTATATCCTTGTGCTGCAAGACTCTGGTTTGAAGTCGTCCGAGTGCTTGGCTGGCCTTTTGGATCCTCGCAGTGATCTCTTTGTCCAGGGAGCCATCATTGGATATTGTGCTGCCTAGGTATTTAAAGCTGTCCACATTCTTCAGCTGCGTGTCGCCGATGGTGATGCAGGGTTGTGAAGGGACAGTGTTTGGGGCAGGCTGGAAGAGGACTTCTGTCTTTCCTAGGCTAATTGTGAGTCCGAACAGATTGGAGGCTTCAGAGAACTTGTCCACAATTGTCTGTAGGTGAATCTCTTCATGGGCCATGAGGGCACAGTCATCTGCAAAGAGTGCTTCAGTGATGAGTCTTTCAAGCGTCTTGGTTTTAGCAGCTAGGCGTCTGAGATCAAACACTGATCCATCCAGGCGATATCTAATGTAGATACCAAGGTCAAGGTCACGGATGGCGTGGAGCAGTACCTGCGTGAAGAAGAGGTTGAAGAGCACCGGAGCGAGTACACAGCCCTGTTTGACACCATTAGATATGGGGAATTTCTCAGAGGGTTCACTGTCTGAGAGAATCTCTCCAGTCATGTCATCATGGAAAAGCCGGATGAGGTTGGTAAACTTCTGAGGACAACCAAGCTTCTTGAGTATTACCCACAGTGCGTCTCTGTTGACTGTGTCGAATGCCTTCGTCAGGTCCACGAAGACGGCATACAGATTCATGTTCTGCTCAAGGCACTTCTCTTGGACTTGTCTTACTGCGAAGATCATGTCAGCAGTGCTACGGTCTGGGCGAAAACCACATTGAGACTCAGGTAGGTTATCTTCTGACACTGATGCGATAAGTCTGTTGAGAATGAGGCGAGCAAGTATTTTGCCAGCTATGGAGAGTAGGGAGATGCCTCTATAGTTATTGCAGTCCGCACGTGTGCCCTTTATTCTTATAGATGGTTACAATTGATGCGTCGCGGAGGTCGTCTGGCATCTCCTCTTCCGTCCAGATGCTGGTTAGCACATCGTGGAATGCCTCTACAGTCTGTTCACTGAGAGCCTTGTACACCTCCACTGGGATGCCATCCTTACCAGGTGCCCTGCCACAGTTCATTTGTTTAATGGCCGTCCTCAACTCCTCTATCGTTGGCGGAACATTCAGTTGGTCATGCGTTGGCTGTTGGGGTATTTGTTCAAGAGCAGAATGGCTAACTGATGAGGGCAGGTTTAGGAGCTGGCTAAAGTGCTCTTTCCATCTGTCCTTAATGCCAGCCTTGTCCTTTATTAGTGTACTGCCATCTGCAGCAAGCAAGGGGGCAGAACCAGACTTTGAAGGGCCGAAGATTGACTTGATGGCACTGTAGAACTCTTTGGAGTTGTTAGTGTCGGCATAGCGTTGCACTTCATTAGCTTTCCTTTCCCACCACTGGTCATGCATCTTGCGGATTTCTCTCTGAGCCTCAGCTTGATAGGATTTGAAGCGGTCTTTTTTGGGGATGGAGTTTGGGTCATTCTGCCAGTCCATGAATGCTTTATTTTTTCTGGCAAGCAGATCTTCAATGGCATCGTTGTTCTCGTCGAGCCAGTCTTGATGGGTTCGCTTCTTGGGGCCCAGAGTCGCCATAGCTGTCTCTCTTATAATGTCCCTAAGCTTGTTCCATTTCTCGGAGGCACTTCCATGTAAAGGTCCGTTGGTAGACATTGACGAGTGTGATGATGCTGGATGATGAGTGCACAACATAACCTGTGCGTGAAGGAGATTTAAGTGAAACAGCCTTTGCACAGAGACAGCCTCACTCTCTCGGCCTTGGTAGTTGGGACCCAGTGGTACGAAGATTCGTCACGGCTGGTTACTACTTTGGCTGCATTGAATGGCCATGACGTCTTCAGTGCCTAGTCATGCCCTGCGCTCTCCACAAAGCGTTTGCAGATTCGCCTTCTTGACCGTTGGATCATACAGTTGATCTCTTCCACCCAGTCTGCCGAAGCTGGCTTTGCATGCAAGGATAGGCAAGCTCCTAACTAACCGAGGGTTTGAGACCCGTCGGCTACCCTCAACCTGGTTTAGCCGGCCAGTCGAAGCCGTTGCCCGTGGTGTGGCCGCTGTGCATGCTACAGCTTCTTGGAGCCACAGGTGAGAACTGAGCGCCTGGTGGGGACCAACGGTGGACGATCTACTCCCAAAAGAGCATTACATGCCCCCCCCGCCAGAGGTACTACCCCTCCCAGAGCACCCCGAACACCATACTAATAAAGACAATCACACTACTTAGAGTACCATACTAATAGAGACAATCACTCTACTTAGAGTACCATACTAATAGAGACAATCACACTACTTAGAGTACCATACTAATAGAGACAATCACACTACTTAGAGTACCATACTAATAGAGACAATCACACTACTTAGAGTACCATACTAATAGAGACAATCACACTACTTAGAGTACCATACTAATAAAGACAATCACATTACTTGGAGTACCATACTAGTAAAGACAATAAAGACAATCACATTACTTATAAGCAGAGTACCTTATATACACACTTATAATGAAACTACACAGACCCAGATGTTGCTCTTGCTTAATGCATCAGTAGATCTGGGTCTGTGTAGTTTGTTAGGAGTAGATCAAACAATATAGACCCTGATCTGTTTGTGCCTTATGTAATGGCAAAGCAGCATCAATGTTATTTGTTTCAGCTTATAAGTGAGTACATACAAGTAATGCAGTCTAAAATATGAAATAGATCAGATGTTTCAGTCTTATCTTTCTCCAGTTACACAGCTCATAAGTATAATCTCTCAAAAAAAACCATTATTGATGCACTTTGATAGTGCATGATATCAGTGGTACTGTATTTTTTTGATTTTCACTACTGGATAAATCTGCAGAGATTAATTTTGGTACTCTGTTTGCAGCAAGTTCGTAAGCTTTATATATGTGTAAATGTTGATATGCATTTAGATAGAACATGTTTGCTTTTCCCACAAGTATATCCTAAATGTACTTCTCCCATGTGCACATACACACACAAACCCACACACACAGACACAGAATATAATTACTGTATTCTAACTTGTTATAAACTTTTAAATTATTTGACCATTGATAAAATCTGTATAAAATTTTCAGGTAGAAAATAAATGCACTTGATTTTATTATTTATTTGAAATCTCATTTTTTTGCTTTCGAAGTTTAAATTTCTAGTCCACCAGATTCCAAGTTCTTTTGGAAAGCAAGATTTTATTGCTCATGATCATTTTCAGATTTAGTGTATCGTCTATTTTTCCATACACTTTTTTGAAGAGTTGTAGGGTAGATCAAGCTATTAATGTTATGATTTTCTTTAGAGCCTAAAATATCCACATTTTAAATTTAAAATCTTTATCATAAAAAGTCGTAGTTTGTTTTACATAATAATATATTTTGTAATGTTGATATTATTACAGTCAAAAATGTTTGTAAAGATATTTGTGCACAAATAGTTTGACCAGTTTTGGAAGACCTGGGAACCTTGGCATGCAGAGAGAAATATTCCAATTACTATCAATTTTGGATGAAGTCACTTGTGAAATTACGAAAATAGCCCATACTTTGTTGTGTGTAACCCTCTGATCTATTCCATAAATATTTTGAAAGGGAATCCATGCTTACCAAACTTGTGTTTATCCTACTTCTATGTTTTGACATTATGTTTGCCCAGATGATAACATTCGAGACCATGCTGTAGTTACATGATGTGTACATTACCGTGGATTTCCATGTACACTTTTGACGATACATGCATACAAAAGCCTGATTTACTACCACACGGTTCTGTGGCAGGTTTGATTGACAGTGTACTTCTGTGCCACCCTAAATCAACTACGGCAATTATTTTGTTGACCTTTTCTTTTCATTCATATTTTTGATGACCTCTGCAGACTGGGGGGTTGGGGGGTCCACCATGAAAGATTCGTCACCGACCTTGCTTGTTGGTAGAATGAACATTCAGTGAATGGTCTATGTATATATGTATGTATGTATGTATGTAAAGTGTTATCTGTGATCAGCTTATGACACAGACAATGTAGAAAGGCCTCACCATAGCTGTCAACAGGATTTCAAGCTTTCGTGGGAGGTAACACAGCTTGTCATTGAAATCTGTTTTTTTCCAGCAGGATTTTTCCCTTCATAGCACATATAGTTTTACATATCTGAATAAGGTTACACTTTTTCCAATTATGGAGGAATTCCAGCTATTATTTCCAAATTATTGACCCTTTTGTTCATTCTGCTTGTGGGTTTCACTTCATGTATCAGTAGGGGGTAAGGCTTGACATATCTACGAAAGTGAAGTCGTTGGCGGGGCTTTGAACTTTCGCTATGTGAGGCATTTAATTTCTCTCTATGTCGACCTATCACTGGGAAAGCACTTATCTGTATCAACAAGCACCTGTACATTGAAATTAACAACTACTATTGTCAGACATACATTTTATCAACTCAGAAAGTTAGACTGCCTCAATTAACCTTTTTTTTTACTTTAGAATTTCTATCTTAAATAGGATAAGTCTCGTAGGGAGGTAGGAAACTGCTGCCTGTCAAAATCATATTTGAAATAAGAATGAAAGGATATTTTTGCTGTGAATTATTTCAGAAATTTCCCCATAATTTGGCCATTTTATTTAATGTGTTGATAGGTTTGCTTATGCATAGGTTTAAGTTTGCTAATCGTTGCTGTTCAAAGAAAAGAAAATCATTGCTTTTTGTATGATTTTGTAAAATTATTGGGGTTTTATCTTTCTGTCTGTCTGAGGCCTCGATGAAAAATTCTTAAGGAGACCCCTATGAATGACACATTGTGACAGCGGTATGTCCCCTAATAGTTGTGGGCCCCTGGAATTTTGTCCTAGTTGTCCTACCGTGTCCGCGGCCCTGGCTCCAATCATATTAAGTAATGAAATCATGCATCTGATTGGCTGAATTATTTTTTTTTACCCCAGTAGAAGCCATAACGGTAATATGATTTTGATTCTACTTGCAGTATCTATTTATATCATCGATCTTGTATAGGTTTGATAATGAACGAGATGCACTCATATTAACGAATATCTCTGACTGAGTGAGCTTGATGCCATTCTGGAATATATACTTATATCATCAAGATCTTGGACTGTTTTAATAATGAACGAGATTCGTGCATATTAATAAAGTAATGTTGCATGTGATCGGCTGAGCTTATCACCAGTCTGATCCATTTTTGAAAAAAATTGGAATATGGGCTTTTTTCATCAAAATCCTGAGCAATTATGAAAAGTTAACAGGATCAGCTCATATTAACGAATTGATTTAGCATCTGATTGGCTGAGCTTGTTGTCACCCATGAAGCCGTATTATTGATCTTTTGGTTTTACTTTTATCAAGATCATGGATTGCTTCAGCAATGAGCAAGAGACTATACATATTAATTAGGCTTTCACGTTTAAGATTTTTTTTATAGTGTAGTAAGATAAGTAAAAATGAATCAACATTATATAAAACTTCTGAAATAGTTAACATAGGGTATGTTCTTATGGTGCTAGTGAATAACATGGTCAGCTGTTACGTTACTTAAGTCAGGGCAGGAATATCAGGCCCGCTTGTACCGCTTCTTGTGTTTTGTTTTTGTTTTTGGTTTTTTTTTGTTTTTTTTTTGTTTTTTTTTTTAAGATATTTACGACCTTTATCCAGTGCTAAAGAGAATAACTAAATTCACCAGCAGTTACAACAGGGGTGAAAACTAGACTTGAATGATGATTATGCGCTTCCTTTAGGACTTACAAATTATAGATGGTATTTTCAGAACATTTTTTAAAGTAGTTTTTATTAAAAGACACAGCTTAAGGCGCTATCTTGCAATTGGAGATCTGCATATTTTGGTTAGACTTGAAATAATGATTTATGGACATATTAGAGTGATACAATTTTTAAAAGAACTTAAAATCTTTGATTTGTAGGAAATGCCAATCTAGTTAGATGACTGTATTTTTGCGTTGGCAAATGTTCACTCATCTCCATTATTGTTTTACATGTGCTTGTAAAGACAGGGTAGTGCAGATACTGTAAATGAAGTCATTCGTAGATTAACAGGGTTTCCAAAGATTCCAGTAAATGTAGTCATTCTTAGATCAAAGCGGTTTACAAAGATTACTTTTGAACTGGATGATTGTTTGCTGGTGAAATTGAAAAACTATTTCATCGTTAGTTGTGCTTACTTGTGCATCCTTGCGGAAAGTGACATGATAACTTGCTATCATTTTGGAAGGAGTTAAATCACAACAGAAGTTAACATTAGCGGTAAAGCTGTGGATAGCAGGTTTCTTGTCGTTTCTTTTTTTCATGGATGCAGATGGTGGCATGAAACTATTATCTTTATATTTCTCGTCGCCGTTGTTGGTAAAAGAAAAAAAGAAAAATTTGAAGAAGCTGTGAAAATGAATCTAGATTTTATACCCAAATTTTAAGATGTTTCTTAACTATAAAATAAGAAGTCTCCTTCTCATTTACAAATGACAGCCATTTTTGCAAACTCCATAAGATAAAAGGCTAACCAAAGTTAAGGCCTTGGGATTAATATATGTTATTGATAAAACTCGTTGCTGCATTATCTTAAAGCTAGGACTGCAAGATTTGGCTTGAGCGAAAGACTTTGAATGGAGGGGTCAGTTCAGAGACCATGGTATGAGATAGTTCACCTCACCTAGTAATTGTCTCATTGACTCGCACATGTGAAGGTTCGGCATACAGCCAGCTCATATCGTTATTACTAGAAAGTTAATTGATTATTTCATTCCATGGTTTATTAGGCATACGCCTTTGTGCACTTGCTTTCACAGTTTTACACTCGAAAAGGAAAATATTATACCTAGTGACTTGACACTCTCAACTTGATTGACTGCTTCTATGCGAATAATTTAAGCATTTTTAGCTGTTAAACTATCAATGATAGACATGTTACAGGGGGCCAGAACAGACTTTGTAATAAAAAAAAATTTTTAAATTACATGAGATTTTTAGGGCATAATTTGATTTCATGAATTATCCTCGAAAAACCTGACTAAATTCTTAAGTTGTTTGACTGTAATATAAGTACAGCTATTGAGTTATGCTATGCTTGAGTAATAAGGCATCTCTTAGGTAACAGTTGCATCAAAGTTAATTTTCCTCCCTTGCACTTTTATTTCTGTTCTAAACATTGGAGCATTTAAACTGCTCTTATGTAAATTAATTGGTGGGGAATTTCTAATAATGCATGTAACATAATGGGGTAGCATTTTTTTTATACATGACACCTCTTATGTTGATGTTGTTGCAGTTTTGTTTAAATCCCATTTATGTGGTATATTATATATATATATATATATATATATATATATATATATATATATATATATATATATATATGACACACACATGCACACACAAAGCACATCGATTGGATTTCAAGAAACTTTATATATCTTTATTGGTTGTTGGGGTGGCAGGAAAGGAGGGACACTTACAGTGAAAAGGGCACTTTTGGAACAAAAACAAAGCAGCATTTTGTTTTGCAGTGAAGGATGATGATGAATTAAGAATTTCATCTTTTGAAAGTAGAAACAGATTAAAGGAAAAGTATATGTTTTATTCAACATTAAATGAACAGAATAAAGGGGAATAGATATAAAATAACACAGTTTCAAGAAAGATTGGGGAGGGTACAGCACCCTTCTATTCCTATCTAGCAGCATAGTAATTGTAGTCACACTTTGCAGAATAAAAAATCTTATATTTAGATTGTGGAGTTTTCATGCAAAGTGGTGGCATTACAAAAATAAATTCCAATTCATCAAAAATGGTAACACTTTTATTATTAGTAAAAACAAATATCTGAGGCAGTTTGACCCATTATAAACTGTCAGAAGTTATAAGAGTTTTGTGATATCATAACATTCAGTTTGAAATTGTAGCATTGAGGATTATATTTAAATGGTGATACAGTGGCTACCTTTAAATATAGGCCTTTATTTTACTGAAAATAATTTGTCCTGAATAAAAATTGTACAGATCTGACCACCAAGATGTCCATGCTGTCATGAATAAGTTTGATAATTTTGTGTCATGGCAACACTCACTCATTTTTGTAGGTAATTGAGATTGTGATCACAGTGACTTCTGTGTGTGTGTGTGTGTGTGTGTGTGTGTGTGTGTGTCTATATATATATATATATATATATATATATATATATATATATATAAATTGTGTGTGTGTGTGTGAATTTTGACTAGACTATTTTTTATCTAGCTGTTTATTTAAACAAGTTGATAGTCAGCACTCTGGTATTGATTTCAAGGTTGAAGGTATTGATTCAGGTTTTTATCTGTAATGGGTTGTGATCATGATAACACAAGCAAGTATGAAAGGATTTTTTATATATCAATACCAGTCTGGATATTTTTGAAGAATACCTTGAACGATGCCAGTACAATAACTTGGGCTTTTGAACTACAGTGACCTGTGAATACAGCAGTTCAGAATAATATTAGTCTTGGATTGGAACTTAGTATGTGAATATGTCTTGACAGTATCTGAGAAGGGTTCAGTGATCTTCTGTCCATAATATCAGTTTCAGGATCAAATACCCTGACAGATGTTTTACTTCACTCATCCTACGAACTTACTGAGGCAGATATAAAAAAAAAAATGCCCCCCCCCCCCCCACATTGGTAGGGATATAGTGTTACCGTTGCCCATCTGTCTGTTGATCACACTTGGTTAAATTTTTTGTTTTAAGTCATTTCAGGTAATATGGTGGGGCATCTGTGTTCACTGAACACATTTCAAGTTGTTACCAAAGTTGTTATGTTGGAGTTTCTCAGTAATATCTAACATGATTTTAATGCTCAGGAGTAAAAAAAAGATTAAAATAAGAAAATAGACACCAAATGGATTCCTTCAAATTCTTCTTTTCCAGAAGAGAAGACTCTTTGAGGGACTTTGTTTTCAACAAAGTTTTTAAATGTATAAGAATGGAATAACAGGCTTATGTTTCAAGAATTTGAAGGTGTTAATGTTATGTAGGTAAGGTCTACATACAAACAACATAGTGTGTTGTGATTTGGATTTTTAAGATAGCTTTATTTTTCAGTCATATTGCTACAATGTCTGCAATGTGGCAGGTTATAGTGATGTCTCATCACAAACAACATAGACCATGATATGCTGCTGCATAATGTGCCAGCAGATCTTAATGTTGTTTGTTTTACTGATTACTCCAAGGAAGCTGCACAGACTCAAATCTGCTGGTGAATTATGTGATAGCAGATCTGAGTCTATGCAGTTTTCAGTTGAATCCGACTTATAAGCGAGTATATTTGGTAATTAATGGTGGTTCACTTTGCAAAATATCCATATTACTGGTTCTCGGGACACTTTTTTGTGAAAACTCAATTTACAGAAGAGTAAAACTACCATTCACATCCTCAAATCCTGTTTAATTCCCTTAATTTTAATCTCAGAAGTTAATTTTTATGTATTATTATTGCTTTCTCTTCAGGTGTCTGAGAACCGGATTGTCACCTGCAGTGACGATGGCAGTATACGCATCTGGGACATGTATGACCCCCGGGAAAAGATGAAGAGCAAAGAAAATGTTATATAGTGATAGCAAAGAAAATATAAAATGATGATATACCTGTGATTTAGTAAAAGAAACCACAAAGTTTATGTACCACTATTGCAGTTGAAATGGAACTGAGAGGTAAACATCACTGTTTACTGATTAGCTAGTGATCATCATATTTTGCCAGCTTACTTCTAATATCACACAAATCATTCTGTGGGAGATTAAATCTTTAATTTTTTGGACACCTACAGGTATGAAATCCAACATCCAGTCCAATTAACCTTGTTTCAGATATTATTACTGACAAACTCTAGGGATATTATAAAAGAAAATTCTTCTTTTGTGTTGTTTCCTTTGTGTGCAAAACCCCTTAAAGCCACATTCTCATATTCTTTACCTAAAAGTTAATTTTATGCATTATTTTTGTCCAGGTGCTGCAACTTTGTGTATGCATTTGAAGTTTAGCTACATTGTAATGTATTTGCAATTACAGGGTATAAAACCTGTAATGATTTCAAATATTATGGAATTAATAGGTGCATTTTCTGTGGGGACTAGAAGAGAACATTACCCTGTAATGGAGGACCTAATAATGAGAGATGGATAGATATATTTTGTTACTGGCAACTGATATATTCATAATATCACATGTATTTGTTATTTGTGTCCATGTACTAAACAGAAAGAGTCAGAATTACCATATCTTTTTGAAATTTTATGCTTACATTTTGTGCTGACCTGTATACAATATATTGTACACAATTAGTTTCTCAATATTTTTGCCACATTTTGGTCACTGGGCATCAGGAAATGTATTCTTAGACCACTTTTGTACACATCTTTATGCTTATATAATCATACTCGTTTGTGATCAGCAGATCAGGGTCAATGTTGTTTGTTCTACTGATTACTCCTGGCATACTGCATAGACCCAGATCTGCTGGCACATTATAAGATGGCCAGTCTGGGCCTTTGCAGTTTGCAGGTGGTCTCGACTTATAAGCAAGTACATACATATGGTAGTCTTTTGATGAACATTTATTTATTATTCCTTTGTTACCAAGAAAATAACAAGTAGCTTTTAATATTGTCTTTTGGTAAAGACGATTTCCTTGTTTTTTACAGCTGATTGTGCAGAGTGTTTTAAAAGATATGCTAAATTTTCTCCATGGATCCTTTTTTTGTAGGCAAGAAAAAATAAAAACATTTTTTGCATCAAATTCTAGGTGCATTGCTTGCCATTGGTAAGTTAATAACTTAGATGTGAAGAGGCTTTTTTTAGTTTAAGGCATAATATTGTATTTATTTAGATCTGTGATCAGTAAAAATCATTTTCAATTCAGGCTCTTACTAGCAGATATATTTTATATTTTTATCAAGGCATATTATCACCAATTTTTCAAGGTATATTATAACCAATTTTCAAGATATGACCAATTTTTCAAGGTATATTATGACCAATTTTTCAAGGTATATTGTGACCAGTTTTTCAAGGTACACCTCTCCCTCAATAACTCATGCACATCAGGGTCCAAAAACATAGACCGCACTATAAGCGAGGGCGCAAGTTACCGAGGGACCTCCAAAAATTCCACTAGACATCCAGAGAACCATGGCGTTTGATGGTGGTGTGGGAAACTGGGCTGTTTAATGATTGAATCATCATTTTATAATCACATTAAGAATAATTGTCAAAAAAGTGCTTTTTCTGATGAAGTTGTTTGTTATTCTGTATAAATTACATTTATTTTCAAAATGTCCAAGATCTGAAAGATCGATAACATGCTTCCATCTGGTTTCAACAACCAACACAGTACGCCAAAACATTCATCTGTTACGTCATGGCTTTTTGGTTTGTTGATTAGTCTGGTTCCTGGAGTGGTGTAGAATAGTATTTTGTGAAACAAGGAGTCTACAAAGCAGGGAGCCAGACTAACTGCTGATATACTACCAAACAAGATTTCCTTTTATCAAAAAATCACAACATTTCGTGAGACAATCGTTTACATCAAAACTTAGTTTTTGAATTATTCAATAGGTAAAATATTGATGCCATGATTTCATTGCAAGTAACAGTGAAACTTCTTATCATCCTTGAGGATATCTCTACGTGCGAATTCAGGAATTCTCTGAAACTCGTTTTCCCTACAATGGTCCATATCTGTAAAACAAAGCTCTTTATTTTACGAAGTACTCATTTCGTTTGGTTGCCTTGCTATCTTTAATCACAGTTATGATTGAGTAGGTTAATTTAAGGTAGTTTAATTAGATTACATTGTTACGTGTAGGCTCGTACAAATGTAACAAAAGATAAGAGTGAAGTCAACAAGCTTAGTAAATTTTAATAAAATAATTGATTTCCCTAGAAAACAAGATAAAAATTATGAAATAGAACTTACAGTTTGTGAAAACAGTCCAAAAATTAATCCTAGAATTGAGAAATATAAGTCCTATCACTAAACATTTCTAATTGAATCCAGGTTCGAATCTCTATGAAGTTCCAATATGGAAGACAATGATATCAGATGAGGTTGTTGTACTGATGGCAACAATTCCTCGTTGAAACACAATTTATAATGTTCTGTTCAGAATTCCAGAATAAATTTCCACTGAATATCTTTGCCCCAGAAATTTTATAAAAAAGAGCAATTGTTTTGTTTTCTAGAGAATATGAATTATTAAATCCCAAAAAATAGATGAACTTCAGAAAAAACTGGCAACAGCAATAAAAACCTCTTGAGCCCTCAAGGTTTAAAATACGACTGCCTAAATCTACTAGAGAGCGTCTGTTTAAAGCCGCGATTTTAGATCACATGGTGGCTCATGTGACGGGCTATGTGGTCACGAATTTGAACATCGCAGTAAAAGAAATATGCTATTTTACACATACGCTAGAATAGCCCTATCTAAAATCAGATTCCCACACTGGAATAAATTAAAAAAGAAAGGCTGTTTACAATTCAGCTAACACATGGGCCAAACATGACCTTGGTAATAGCCAATCACTTTTGCTTAGTGTTTACAAAACATCTCAACCAAGGTGAGCTAAAATACTGATAATGTAATACTTTTTACGTTCAAATCAGGTCAAAACAGAGAAGTGATTTTTCGAAAATAGTCAAATCCCATAAAAATTATCATTACAATAAAATGTAATGAAACAAAAATAAAATAAAAAAAGAATTTAAAACTAACACACAAGTAATTTAATTACATATTCATATATTCATAACAACGTACACAGTAACATTTATAACAGTGTTTGATTGATCAACTGACAGACGACCGGGGCCGCTGGTTCTTAAGCATGTAGGATTTATATGCCTTTTAACTTTTTTGTTTATTCCACCTCCTTTATTTGATTCAAAAGACATAATTAACATGATAATAGAAAATGAGGCCCTCTTTTTATTTAGTGCAACAATACAACAAATGCTTCCACTAGTCCGATATAAAAACACTGTCAGCACTTAATTAGGTTCTCAGAGAAACGCTTGCGGACATAGCTGTTATGGTAGATTGACACATTTTACATTTAATTACATGAGGACACATTGCATTTATGATGATTACGCTTAAAAGGAACTAAAAGATAGAGCTGGAACACAAATTTGAATTGATAAAAAAGTTATTTAATTGGTATTTATTTATTAAAGTACTATCTCCACTAGGCATAAGTTACATTTTCATTGATCAAAATTTCCTTGAATATTGTTAACTGTGGTGTACTAAGAATGTCGTTTGGAAAGAAAATGTGACAGATTTTATGACTTATTTTTAAATTTGATATTTTATAATGTTGATTAAAATTTCCAGGTCCTATCTACTGTTTTTGACGATAAAGCCAGCAATATATCAAACTTTACGTTGCCAATTTTGATCGCAGTTTTCTTCAAATTCAACAAATAGAGATCAATTTTTGGGATATTTTCTGGTTTTAAAAACAGGATCCATGCCTGACCCTGTGTTATAAGTGGGTTCGTGAGTTATCAGGGTGTGAGTTATCAAGGGAGTGGTGTATATTATGACTAGTTTTTCAAGCTTTTTGCCAGCAATTGATACTTGTCATGTAACAGTCATTTAGCAATACATTTTATCTTTGTCTTCATTCTGTAGATGTTCTTGTATTTGTTCCCATTTTACTATTTGTATATTTGTTCCAGTTTATAATATTAGGGTTAATTTATATGTAAATTTAACATGAATATCATAAATAAAAATGTTACTTTGAATAATATTTATTTAGCTGTATTTATCTGTTTAAAATATGTCACAGTAAAAGAGTATAATTTATACCTCACATTAGTTTGCTGCTTGCTCATACATGCTAATATTGTTTACTGACAGTGTCAGAGTGTACTTTATTGTGGCGTATATTTAGCATTTGTAACTTCTACAAAATTGTAGTTCCCATATTTACTCACTTATAAGTCAAGTCCAACTGTAAAGAACATAGCGTCTTTGGTTGGTTGGTTGATTGCAGATTTTATGGTGCATCAGCACTGTAAGGCTATATAGTACCACAAAAAGGTTATATGGTCAAAATTTCTGCATCAAAAGAGGTTTATTACCAAAGAGTGAACCACTTAGCTTCCATTTCCTCAGCATGACATAGCCAGTACTGTGTTGCAAATGCAATTAAAAATCAAAATAATGAGCTAATTTTGATCAAAAATTTGTTTCAAATGTTTCATAGGGCTTTGTTTTGTTTTTCATTGCTGGTTTTAATGGCACTTTTAACACTTCTTGATTCTTCCCCTGCATGGTTTGGCCATCTTTGATCAAGTTTGGTTGGAATGTTCCTTTGGATATGTTGTGCCAGAATTATGTTGGTTTTTTTTGTTTTTTTATTAGCATAGTGTTGTTTCCAAAACCTAAAAGTGTCACTTATCTCCCATTACATATGGCTGATGTAACTGATATACAAATAATTATCAATGAATGACTCTATCTTGAAAACTGCCTTACCATATCAGATCAAACATGATAGGTATCTTATCATAAACACCTTTCACAGTCAAATAAACAATGCCAGTGTACCATCTAGTCCAGCTTAATGTAATGAAGGGAGAAGCACAGTTAAATTACATATCAGATTTCACAAAATTCCTAACAAATAAATGGAAAATTATTTTGACAAGGGTGTCTTTCAGTTCCAGGCACCTACCTATTACTATTGCATTTGCCCTTTAGGTGAATTTGTGGCAGCAGAGCAATAACAGGCCCAACTGGGCCTCTTGTGTCTCAAGTCAAAGACAGGAAAGTTGCCAAACTGCATAGTGTATTTCTTGCAACCAGTATGGTTACACTGCAAGTAGGATTTCTTAAAACATTCCTGTTTTATTGACTTCCGTCAGTGATTCTGGAATTTGTGATGAACATTTTAAAAACTAGTTTTTCTTTAAAGAATTTCACATACAGAATATTTGCAATTTTTATGTTGTAAACTGTATCAGATTTAGTCATTGCTATATCAGATTTAGTCATTGCTATATCATATTTAGGCATTGCTATATCATATTTAGTCATTGCTATATCAGATTTAGTCATTGCTATCTCAGATTTAGTCATTGCTATATCAGATTTAGTCATTGCTATATCATATTTAGGCATTGCTATATCAGATTTAGTCATTGCTATATCATATTTAGGCATTGCTATATCAGATTTAGTCATTGCTATATCATATTTAGGCAATGCTATATCAGATTTAGGCATTGCTATATCAGATTTAGGCATTGCTTTATTACTCATGAATTCAGATACTTTTATTTCTAACAGCACTTTCAGTAAAAATTCAGTGGATGCTTCCTTTGAACACTTGGAATACATTTTTTAAATTTTGTTAATTCAGGTCTAAGGTATTTCAACTGTTTATATTTTTGTTCCATATTTATTAAAGGGATCCATGGTAACTTGGTTAGTAGAGGCTCTACCTTATTCCATTTTTTGGAGACCGCTCCGGTGGCCTAGTGGTAGAGCGTCCACCTCGGATGCGGGTTTGAACCCCGGCTGAGTCACACCAAAGACTTTTAAAAATGGTACTAACAGCTGCCTCGCTTGGCGCTCAGCATTATGAGGTTAGTGTTAGGACTGGTTGGCCTGGTGTCAAGATAATGTGACTGGGTGGGACATCATGCTACATGTCTGCGGCATGATGCCCCAGTGCTAAATATAAACTGTCACACTGCAGACATCATAGCGATATGACTGAAAAATTGCTAAAGCTACATTAAAAAATCTAATACACACTCCCCATTTTTTGGAAAGGCACTTAGTTCCTATTTCCTTGACATGATATAATAATGGGTTGAAAGTGTCATTAAAACTTACAAACTATATGAATTAAAATGCATTTCAAATGATGTTTTAATTATCCATCAAATATTCATATTTCTAAAATACTGTCACTGGTTTAGAGAATAAGAAATAAATGAATAAATTCATTCAAAATATGTTCATTGGTAGACATTTAAAAACTTATTTATTTTGGAAGCTTGTGGCATATTTTAACAGTACAATCTTCACTAGCTTTTAGGTCTAACTGCAAACTTCACAGACCCCAATCTGCCATTGCATACTTTGCCAGAAGATATCAATTTATGCAGATTGTTACAGTTAATCAACAGAACAAACAACACTACCCCTGTTGTACAGATAGTTTTAGAAGCATTCCAAATCAAAACAGTGAGTTTTTAATTAGAAACCTTGCATTTAAATATGTATTTTTTTATATTTTATTGTCTTATATTTCAGAAATGTGTTAATGTTGCTGTTGATTCTTGCATCATAATTTTTTTAAAAATATGAGAAATTATGTGCAGGTGTGCTCGTTAAGGTTCAGCATTACTGGAGAAAGTTCCTCACAGATTATTTTGTTGTCAGCTGTTAGTCATAAAAAACAATGAGATACAAGTGAACATAAATCATTCAAGCATTTAACACTCAGATAAATGTCCTAGCTTGAAGCCCTCTGTTGTGCAACCTTAAAAATGCAGGAAAAGTTTATTTTGGGTCCACAGCACATTTTCTAGTTTTTACCCAGTCTCCATGAATTATAAATTATCTACATTTATCTGTTGTAAATGCAACTCTTCTTAATTTAAGAATAAAAATTTGAGCAAAGTCAGATACAAGTAAATTTAAAAGTGGCTATTTTACTCTTACTTTAACATTATAAGTTAAAATCATGCAAATTTAACCATGCAGAAGTGCCCAAGGTAAAAAATTAGGCATGTTGCAGTAATAGTAAATTATTTAAGCTTTAATACTATAGAAAATTTTCTCAATGTAGTATCAGGGGTTTCAAATAATCATGTATTACTTTATTATTTGTTCTGTCATTCTCCTAGATAAATGAAATTTTAGGAGATAAATTGCATTTGATCATATTGTCTTTCAAAGTGATGGTATTGGTGCTTTGCTATGGAGCATGTTACAGATTTCTGTTGATTTTTGTGCCTGTTCTTTCTTAAAATGTGCTTTTTATTGTACAGTGTATAATATCCTATGCTGTTTAATATGTTTCAATATGCACATGCATAATCACTGACAAAAATGGAAGAAACATATATACACTGTATTTGTATCAAAGTGTTTTCCTGTGATAGAATTGTTCCAGACTATTTTCTTACTTCCAGATTTCTGTATAGAAATGTTGTTAAAATGAATTTATATTTTACAAAATGGTTTTGCTTTTTTAAGTGATGTTATAATTTACTTTTTATTATGTATTGGACTTTGCTATAGGAGAAAGTATAGTTCCCTGTACACACTTGAAATGTCTTCATTATAACTTTTCCTCTCAAGTACTGATGTCATATGAATCTGATTGTGGTGTACACATGAAGTTTTTTATGTTAAATTGCAGGTGCAGTGTCATGTTGACATTCGGATAAAACTTTATACAATCTGATGGAATTTCTTGGATGTGGACTTGGGGCAAGAAGCCCTAAAATGTTCAACATTTGTAAAACTTGAACTAAGCCTGAATTTCACCCACAGAACTTAACACTATTACTTAAATTTAAGTTTAGAATCTTTTAATCTGATTAGATAAAATTTATGTCTCTCAAATCAACCAGTCAGATGTCTTAAATTTAGACTTAAGACTTATGTTGGTGAAATTGAGGTCTGGCCTCATACTTTTAAAATCTTTTAAGTCTGTAAATTGAATCCAAGCTTAAAGTTTAAAAATTGCAACATTCTGTAAATTTAAGTTTTAGAAAATTGATGTTTTTTCTTGCTTGCATTCTCCTCTCTGCTAGCTGTATTTTGTTCATATAGAGGTACTTCAAAATCAAGTATTAAAACATGTGAATTATAAGTTTAAGTTCAAGGTTTATGCTAAAAAACTTTTGAGAATAATTGATAAAAGGTCGAGAAAAAAAAACATCTTTTAAAAATCCTCCCAAAAAGTGACACTTTTGTATTGAAAATGCAGATTAACAATAGAACTAATGGATATGTATCACTTTTCCAATGGCTTTATTTTCTTTGTTTCTGTTAGTATCAGCACTAATTTTTTTTGTATTAAATCCATTTTATTGACACAGTTGCATGTAGTGTCATCAGACTTGTTATACATTTAAGTACCAGACATGTCATCAGTGGCAATAAAGGTCACAGTGATCAACTTTTCTTGCTTGGATGATGATGTGAAATTTTTCATTCAACTCCATTTCTTTAAAACTGCTATATGTAGTGTCATCAAACTGTGCATTCATTTCAAAGACGTTTTAACATCCCTAAAAAGTATGTCACAGTGACCTATAAGTCTTGATCTTGTGTCTCATACAGGTTTATTGATCATTCAGTATGAACTGGTTGACTTCAGGGAAATTTTTAACTGGTATCCTCTGCAAAAAAATTGTGACTGTTTGTTATTATGTCAGTTTCAAAAAGTATGTTTTACAGATCAATTTTTCTGAAGAAAAAAAATACATATCTTTTATGAGCATATCTAGGTCTAGTTTCACTCAATTTTGGCTTATGTGTTTATAACATTTGCCAACTTAATGGCACAGTTTGTAGATCACCAAACCCAGTATAAAGACCACTAAAATGTAACTCCTTTTCTCTTAATCATGTTCATAAATTTGCTGTAAATTTAATTGACCAGAGCTTAATTCATTGTCATTTCTTTCAAGCGGACAATCACTTTGGGCACAAAATATATCTTTCAAGGAATCTGGAAAATGTAAAGTTTTACAATAATCAGTTCCATCTATTATCAAAAAAATATAAAGACACGTATTTTATTGTCCATGTTTTCTCTTACCAAGAGAAGTATGTTATATGCTATACAAATACTGAAATAGTTCATGCAGGTCTTTTTTTTTGCTCCAGCTTATAATAATGTTCAATAGTGCATAGATTTAAGAAATCAACTACAGTACAACCTGGCCTGAAAGACCAATGCTATAAGAGACCACGTGTCTGAAAGACCAACATCTTTTTGTAGAAGAGGTGGTATTTGGCATTTCAAGACATTTTCTACAGTAAATGCATTCAGTACATTGGAACCTCATCCATACACCTATATTCTCAGTGAATACATCCAGATTAATGAGTTTTCTGGATAACTGAATTATTTGACAATGTCATCATACTGTATGCATGTACATGTACTGTACCATACTGTATGCATGTACAGTACATGTCTGAGAACCACATGAATACAGACTTAGCAAGCACAGGTTAGGTCTACTGAGTCAGCAGGTATGGACAACCATTTGTCCTTCTTTTTATGATGTCCGCAGTTGTTGATTTGCCAGTGTCCAAGGATAATTCAGATGTCTGGGATATCTTGAATGGTAGCTATTGGATGATCTTCTTGTCCTGGCAAATCTCTTTTATGCTGGCTGGTATCTCTGCTCGCCTACACTTGATGATGCCACCATAATAATGCAAAAAGTGCAACAAATACAAACTGATATCATGCAGTTAAATGCATCATAGTAAACTAATTAAAACATAGTCATTTCTTATAAGTCATATTTTAAAACTGTTTGAGCTGATAATTGACATCACGTTTTATTCTGAAATGAAGCTCTATATTGTCCAAAGTTTAAATAATTCAACTTTGTACAGACATCAACAAACTGTGATTGTTACATACAATTGGTAAACAACATGAAACACTTAATTTATTAGTCATATGTTATGTCAAAAGTGTGGACTATTTGATCCCAGTGTGTTTATTTAATTATTATCACCCCACAGCGAGTAGCAAAATCAGACATTATTTATAAAATTGCTGGTTACAATATGGTCATGCTACTCGAAGTTTGTCTACACACATGATCAATTTATAACTTTAACGTGCCACAAGAATTTGCCAAATCAGAGATTGATAAATTGACATACCTCCAAATCTGCCTAGGTGAATCTGTATTTTCTAACTAATTTTCTTATTTTTGGACAGATTATTTCACTTTGGTCCCCAGTTTTGATTTCCAGATCCAGAATGCAGATTTCTCAATTAACTGAGTAAATTAATGTTTAGGAATTCCATTCTCATTGAACTATGTCCTGATAGTGAGGTCTCCAGATAAACAGAGTCTGGATTAACAAGGTTCCTCCACTGTTTTAAGATTTGGTATCTGAAGATATTTTCTACTGTAAATGCATTCAGTACTCAGTTAAGACTCCCACTGGCATTTTTCTGTGGTTGAATGTCAGGTGCTATAATTTTCTCAGTGAGCATAGCATTGCCTGTGCCATTGGTCCAGGTGATTGATGCAGAGCATATAAGGTCCATTTCAAGGGTTTTACCTTTTTAAACATACATTGGAACCTCACAATTAATGAATCTAAATTTGAAACTGAACAGATTCATTATTCCAGATGCATAGACAGCAAGACAGTTTCATCTCTACAAATCATGACAAACAAACAAACCAAAAAAACATGTTCTGTTTTTAGGGGTTCTATGGTTTATGTGTAATGAAAGTTTGATGGCATATGGATAAAAGCTACTTATAATGGGGCTATTTTATTTTTCATAAGAAATCATAATCTTAATTGTAAAATAATAATAATTATTGTAATAAATTATTATATAAACTCACTGTCATGAGCATTCAGCTCAGAATGCCACCAGCAGCCATGACTATTAGGCAAAATAATGCATTTGATACCACTATGAATGACTGCATCACAAAAACTGATGTAAACACTGCTGACCTTGATTTATTCCTCTGTAAACAAGACTAAACTACATATGACTAACAGCCATTGTAATCCATAATGCCTGGGATGAATGAAGTCTTGGTCTATTATACTACCAAGGATAACCATTTTCCCAATTTGATTGTCATTATTCAAGACTGGTGATCTGATAAAAATAATGAAAACAAGGGTGTCTGCACACTTGGCTTAAAGTTACAAAGGGCATGATGGTACAGTGTATTAGTTTGTGCTTCATGTGGAGAATCCTGCAGACGTTGAAACAACATTTGACACAGACATTACCAGCCTTGAGCAGTTATTGTAGGATGTCAGCAATCTGAATTTACCCCCAGGCAGGAAACAGTTTAAACTTATTGGTAGACCAGGTAGAGTTGTACAAGTATTCCCACATTCCAATGCAGTCACTGAAAAGATATCTTCCATTCTGAAAAAATTCAGGCTGACTTCAGAGGAAACTTGGATCCAGCAACAGTAAATAATCTCTTAAGTGTTACAATCAGCAATGAGGAGACTGCCACCAGTATAATCAAGGCAATGATCTCCTGAGAAATGCTAAAAATTATTCTGGTACTCTCATGTCCATTTAATTTGCACTGTTTGGTAGGTTTTTTATTTATTATATTTTATGGGTTATATAAAATCATATTTTGTAGCTAATCTTGTCCAAAATCAAGTTCCTTGTCTACCTGCCCCAAATCATGATTTTGAATTCTGTAAACAACTAATACATAGCTAATATTTTCTCTGTGGATTTAATATTAGGATCATTATCAATACAGTAGAAGTAAAATATATTTATCTCTGTCTGAGTCAAGGACATTATGTTTATCATGTTCTTATTATAATTTTATTATTCAGTGCTCAAAGAAAATCTTTTTTAGACACAGGCGCTGGGCTGGCGACTTCAGTAAACTCACAAGTCCTGGCTGAAATTCCACAAGCCCAGACTCCAATTTCCACATGCCCCAAAGTTTCCCTTTTTTAATATTGTCACACAACGTTGCAATAACTACAGTCTGCATATAAAATCAAAAGGGTTCAAAGGAGTTGGAAGGTAATGCAAGTTTCATGAGTGTTAATCACTATACTGGCATGCTTCACAAAGTAAAACTCCATCAGCCAAGAGTTCTGACATTTTTTTGGCCTTTGCTGAAAGCTAAATGCTTCCTAAATCAGCAACAAAAATGAATTACACTTGAACTGACAACTGAAATGATCATACTTTGCATTTTATATATGCTGTACAATCAGACTTCAAAGAAGTGTTGCAGCAGTTCACAAACTTGTCAAAAATACAATACATATGGCTTAAAAATTCTCATTCAAGGCAATAATATGTAATAACTTTTACATACATCAAGTATCTATTTGATTTACCTATAATGGGTTGTTCCACTTCCTAATCCTACCTATGCAAATTTGCACAATGGGCTCACCCACTGCAGCCTTCAAACACATCTCACTGTGGCTATTGTCAGCCAATTAAGTGATATGTGAAATGGTGGTTTATACCTCTTTACCTTTAATTGCTGCTATTTAAACTGCCCAAGGGATAGTTTTACATCAGCCCCAATTATGACTTCTTACTGTTTATACACGCTACATTTCTTTTTTAAGATTACTGAAAATTGTGTTGTCTCAAAACACGACTGTCACTGGGTTTGAGAGTATAAAATCATATTTTTAGCATTACACACCATTCTTCAGTCTGATTAAATTCAGATCTGAATTTCACATAGGACATTGGTGATCTGATTTAGATTATGCCATGTTATTGCAGGTTATCAACATCATTTACACATTTCATCAGCATGATCAAAGTTTCCACAGGCAAATTAATTTTTTTTTTTTGACAAGCCTGATACACCTCACTTAGAATACAGGACATTCCCAATCTAAATTAGAGGGGCCCCAGGTGTCGGGCTATCAGACTTTTTGAGCACTGGTATTGACCTTGTCTAATTAAAAGCTTGGATTGTTTTGGAAATGAATTTTTTTTTCCAGCATTGTAGCTCTTCTTTTGTGTCTTGGTTTTTTATATAATCTTGTTTGTCAAGAAATTATTCATTTGTACAATATGATTTTGATGCAGAATCATTTGTTGTGTTCAGTATTTGATTTGGGCTGAAATTGTTTAATTAACAATATTCTTCTCTGGATATGCAAAGTACTCTATAATATTCTTGGAAAGAGACATTAACTGGGAATTATAATGAATTCAAAAAAAGGAAACCTTGGATTTTTTTATGTGATTCAACAAAAGACTTGGCACATCATGACAGTTCAGACCATTGGTACATTATTACATTAGAGACTACTGGCCACTATAGGCACATCAACACCTTCAGTGTTAGCAGTTATTTGGAATACCATAAAAGTTTATTCAGAACTTTATTCATTAGGACTTATGTCAGTAATTCTAGGAGTATTTGGGATTAAATTAGCAATACCATAATTTCTTGATACATTTTCACTGCGTAGTATAAAAAAATTATTTTCACTGTGTAGTATAAAAAAATAAATTATCTGTTGAATTTTACATAGCTTGTTGCTTCTCACTCTTTTGTATTACTTATTTAAAAACCACCGAGTCATAATAGTATATACAAGAAAGTATAAATGGCGGCAAGTTACTGTGAAAGGACTGATTTGGTAAGATAATATGCACATTTTTATATTTGAAAAATGTAAATCTTCCTGCTTTTGAGATAAAAACTCTTGACCAAATTTTGGATATTTCCTTATCTGTCCTGATCTGACCTGTGTTTTCTGTCAACCTTATGTGAGACTGACAGACTTGATTTCTTATAAGTCAATTTTTACACCTTGACATTAATTATAGTCGGAGTCAAGATATCAACCAATGTAAAACACTTACTTCATTTAGCTACTTCTGCCAACTTGTAACACCAAAAATTAAATAAATATTCGTTGAATTGTTTCCACTTGTAGCACTGTAACAACAAAGTACTAACTCCCTGATTTGTGCCCACTTGTAACAATGTAATAATAAACACTAATTCAACAAGTTTTTTCCAACCACTGTAAAAATAAAACAAAACTCATAAGTTCCACCCACTTGTAACACAGAGTACTAAAACAACAAACATTTACTCAACCCTCTATTTCCAGTCACTTGTAACACTGACAATAGGGTACTAACCTGACAATAATACACTAACTTGAAGCTATTTCAGCTGACTTATAGCACTAAGAATAATAATACATTAAGTTGACAATACATTTCCACTGACTTGCAACATTGCAGCAATAAAGCAAAATCTCAACAAAGTTAATCTACCCATTTTGTATGCTGTAACAATAAAACACTAATTCATCAAGCAGTTTCCACCCACTTGTAACACCATAACAATAAAACACTAATTCATCAAGCAATTTCCACCCACTTGTAACACCATAACAATAAAACACTAACTGAACACACTGTTTCCACCCACTTGTAATGCTGTAACATTAAAAAACAAATTCAATGAATTATTTCCATCCACTTGTACCATTTAGTACTGTAATAATAAAACTACATATAGATAACATACACAAAACAATTGGAAAGGAACATCACCTAAACAAGCAAAACTAAAACTAAGGAGTCCAAACAAAATATGCAAAACTAAAATTAGATCAATCCCTATTGTATAAGCAACATGCATAATTACTATGTTTTAAGTCATTTTTCATGCATGAATTTTTTTTAAAGAACAAAAATGATTGTGTATGAAAATATAAAGGACCTAACATAAAGGACTACACAACAGCTTCATGATCATCAATGTTATTGTGTACTGTATTTAGCATGGCTTCATTTAATTCATTTATTGATGCATTTATTATAGACACAATTTTTACAGTGCAGCCCACCTTAGTTCTTAACATTAAATTCAGCTTCTGACCAATGTAACATTTGAGTTGTGCACCACTGATAATGTTATGAGCCCATTCATGAACTATATAGGATGTTAATGTGACTTGTCATTAAGATCTGATCTTGGTTGGCAGGATTACATAGATCCAGTATGGACGAGAGTTATTAATGCTTAACTTTATCAAAACTTATGAAATTTTCTGATTCTTCAGTGGATTGAAATAATGCTGAAATATTCTTATTTGACAAGAAGATAAATGGTGTGAAGAAAGTTTTGAGTTGCTGAGCTTAATTCATAGTTTCCATGTCTTTTTCAACCCATTGTGATAGCACTGTGATGTCAACTAGTTCATCATGAGAGCATAATTGGGCTGAAAAGAATCATGACTTGGTACAATGTGTTGTTTCAGTTTGCTCACTTATGTGTATGTTGCATAGTAAGATCAAAATGGATGACTATGACGGACATAGGAGGGGCCCCAAGTGGTCTGAAGCACTCACCGTTACGGATAACTGCCATCTCACCTCTGTCTGTGTGGGTTCGAGTCTCGGGCTTGGCCAGTGTGGGTATGTTTAAGCTTGCCGGTAGCTTCTCATGGGTCAGTGGTTCTTTCCAGGGTTTTCCTGGGTTCTTCCTCCACCATTGATACTGGCCGCCATGTATAGCCTATCTTGTGCTGAAAAATGGCATTAAACCCTATAACAACAACAACAAACAGAGGTATCCCATCTTCACACCATTAGTCTTGATCCAAATAAATTATGATCTCATATGACCAATTCTTTATTGGTCTATATAGTTTATTTTTAACTCAAATGGTCATAGACCAGAAGAGCTTTTTTGGATGGCCTATTGTCCATTTCATGTCATCAGTCATCTATCCAGTCATTAGCAGAAGTTTGTTATTGCTACTTATAAGCTACTTCAAAGATTGCCAAAGTCAAGTTGGTCCTGAATAAAAACTCAGACATCCAAATTGGTCAGCACACTAGCCATCTTTAAAATATTCATCTCCTAATTGGATGGTCATATCAAGATTGGATTTCAATAAGGACTTATATGATGACTAGTTGGTCTTAAATTAAAATCATACCAATCTGATGTGTGATATGGTCATGATGGCAGCCATCTTGAAAATCTTGCTATTGTTACTCCTCCTGAACAGAAAGTCATATCTACATCGTGTTCACCAGAAGACTTCTTATGACATCGAGTTGGTCTTAAATATAAAAAATGGGGGCCCCAAGTGGCCGAGTGGTCTAAAGTGCTCTCCGTTACGGATCACTGCCATCTCACCTCTGTCTGCGTGGGTTTGAGTCTAGGATTCGGTGAATGTAGATATGTGAGAAAGCTTGCCAGTTGCTTCTCGTGAGTTGGTGGTTCTTTCCAGGGATTTCCCAGTTTCTTCCTCCACCATTAATACTGGCCACCATGTATAGACTATCGTGTGCTGAAAAATGGCGTTAAGCCCCACAACAACAACAACAAATATAAAAAATGTGCTGATCTGACAGTCAATATGGCAACTACAGCTTTAAAATCTTCTCATCAGTACTCCTCTAGATGCAAAGTCATATCAACATTACAGTTTCACCAAAAGACTTAAGATGCCTAGTTGGTGCCAAGTGAAAATGGTGCCACTTGGACATCCAGTATGGCCATCACAAACGCCATATTCAAAATCTTAATATAGCAACTCCTCCAGAATGGATGGCTGTATCAGCATAGGGTTTTCACTTAAAAACTTTATATGTCTAATTGGTCCTAAATGAAACTGGTGCTAATGTGACATCTAAAATGGCCAGTGCAGCAGTCATCTTGAAAATCTTGTTATTACTATTGCTTCTAGATGGAAAGTCATACCAACATTGGGTTTTCACCAAAAGATTTTGTATGAAGTCTTGTTTGTCCTAAAATAGAATGATGCCAGCCTGACATCAAATATGGCTACCATAGCAGCCATCTTGAAAACCTTGCCACTGCTCCATCTAAACCTATATTAAAATCCACAGAAAACTATGATATCTATTTGTTCCACAATAAAAATGATGCCAGTCTGACCTTAAACATTCCCATCACAGCAGCTATATCAATATCCCTCCCCAATGGAAAGTCATATTGACATGGGTTTTCACAAAAAAGACTTCTTATGGTGTTTAGTTGGTCCTGAATAAAAATTACGTGGATTTGACACCTGTTATAGACTCCTTGGTAGCCATCTTGAAAATCTTTTATTTTCTAATTCTCCAGAATTGATGTCTTATCAACATAGGGCTTTAACCAAAAGACCTTTTTGATATCTAGATAGTCCTAAATAATAATGGTGCCAATCTTATCAAACATGGCTGCAATAATAGCCTTCTTGAAAATCTTATTGTTAAGGATGTCAATATTGGCATGGTATTTTTATCAAAAGTCTTCAGATGATATCTAGTTTACCCTAAATGTCTAATGATGTCTAGTTTATCCGAAGTGACACTGGTACTGTTTGTTCATCTAAAATGTCCTCCGCAGTGGCATATTTGAAAATCTTGTCACTTAAGAATATCATGATGGTTTCAACATTCTGCAGTTTAAAAAGAAGAAGTCTCATCTTGAATTCTTGTGTCAGTCCCTTCGAAAGACTCTTGTTTGGTATGGGATAGAGGGGAGATTTATGTACTTTTTCATTTTGCTCATTGTATCTTACTTTTAAATGTGCCAGTCTAGATGAAGCTTTTGTCAAGAGAAAGCAAGAAATTATTAAGTGGAGGTATATATATTCCTTGAATTTGAAATATAAACATTTTGGATATAAATATATATATATATATATATATATATATATATATATATTAAAACATGCCGATCATCAGATTTAGTCTTCATGTGTATGATAAAGTTCATACAAAAATTATACTTTATGGATCAACTTTGTGCATAAAATTAAAGGTTTCAAAAACTTGCATGAATGCACTACCAAAGTAAGCATGAATATGTACTACTGATAGACATTATATGCATGTATATATTTATAGTGTACATGCAGTGCACATACCATCAATGCATTGATATTCCATTTGCTGATTAAATTCTTGTGTGTGTGTCGTTTTGGATTTCTTACATAGCTTTAACAATTTTTCAGTCATATCACTATAATGTCTGCAGTGTGGCAGTTTATAGTGATGTCTAGCACTGGGGCATCTTGCTGCAAACATATAGCATGATGTCCAACCCAGTCATATTATCTTGACACCAGGCTGACCAGTCCTAACACTAACCTCTTAATGCTGAGCACCTAGCAAGGCAGCTGTTAGCACCATTTTAAAAGTCTTTGGTATGACTCAGCCGGGGCTCAAACCCACAACCTCCTGCATCCAAGGCAGACACTCTAACCACTAGGCCACTGGAGCAGTTGATTAAATTTATAAAAGTTTTGTCATTTTCAGCTGTCCTAATTTCACAGGGTAGCTGATTGCATGCCTTTGCTGCATAGGATTTGAATGAATGTAAACCTTTTCTTATAGTATGTACCCCTGGAATATCTGCAAGATTTGAATACCTGAAAGAAAATTTACAATGGTGATTGAGACAAGATCATGTCAAAATGGGGTGCTGTATTTGCTCGGAATTGTAAAATTTTCAGGACATAATTTTCCAGAGACTGAGAGATGTAGTATTAGAGATAATTATTTAGGAATATGATAATGACCATTAAAGACCCAGTTCATGAAACACACAAAGGCTATAGTTTATTTTCAAGATTGATGTGTCAACTTTGATCATTTTCTTGATGTGTGGTCTAGGAGTGGTTAAGTTGCAGTGGAAATGCACCAACTACTGCAGCTCCTAATGCCTGTATCTTCCCAGGATTTACTTTTGTACACCCACCATGAAACAGATGCCCGTTCATCTCTCTGTCTGTTACCAATTTCATTTCTGCACAATAATGCAAGTCTTTCTGCCATATACACTTACTAAACTGTGTAGATGACTCACACTTGGGTTAAGAAAGAGCCCTTTTTTCTGGTCAAGGTCACTGGCTGAAAGAAGAAAATGGTTTATGCACAATAAATAACTCCAGTTCTCTAAACCTTATGTTTTAAGACTTTACATGTGTTACCTTTATCTTTTATTTTGTATACCTATTACAGAATTTTGAAGTTTTACTAGGGGCCTTGGGTGGCTGGGTGTTTTAAAGCACTCACCTTTACCAAACATTGTCATCTCGGCTTTGTCGTGTGGGTTTAATTCTCAAGCTCGGTCATTGTCGGTATGTGAGAAAACTTGCCAGTAGCTTCCTGTGGGTCAGTGGTTCTTACCAGGGTTTTCCAAGGTTCTTCCTCTGCCAGTTATACTGGCTGTCATGGATAGCCTATTGTGTGCTGAAAAATGGTTTATTTGGAAGAGTTTATTGTCCTAAAGGTATTGTGCAATTCTATTTTAACAGGTTTCCAATTTTACCTTTAGTTGGCACCATACAGCCTCTATTGTACTGATGTGCCATCAAATACTACTACATACGCATGTACATACATCCACTAGTAGGAGCTACCAGACTTTATGGATTGCTTGCAGTGTGTGTAAGGATGTACCCTATCAGTTCAGAGGTAAAATATTCAGAGGTCAAGGTCACCCTGACTAGATGAAGAAAATGGTTACCACATAATAGTTAAGAGTTCCTCACACCAGCAGCTACTGATCTTTGTGGATATCTTGCACTTGGGATAAAGAATAAGCCTTTAAATTTGGGAGGTAAAAGGGCAAGGTCACTATGGCTGAAAGATATAAAATAGTTTCTGCACAATAACATTAATTCTACATCAGATATCTGGATCAAATTTTGTGAATGGCTTGCTCATGAGAGAATAAAGAAGCCTGCTAATTTTTAGACCAAAAGATTAAGGTAACTGCAACTGAAAGGAGAAAAAAAGAATTATGCACAAAAATTGGATCTTTCAATCATGTACCTTCACCAACAGTGTGTGGATGACTTACACTCTGGATAAGAAAAAGGCCAATTGATTTTGGTGTTTGAAAATAAAAGATCACAGTCACTATGACTTAAAAAAAAAAAAAGAAAAATGGATTTTGCATAATAGCATTAATTCTTGACGATGTACCTCGACAGCAGTTTGTGGAAGGCTTAAGGTATGGAAGAGGCCTATCGATTTTTAGGTTAAGACCACTGTCATAAAGAAAAATTAGTTTTGCAGAATAACTTTTGCTGCAGAGTATGTTCCGTGACCAAACTTTCTGGATGACTTGCACTTTGGGTAATAAAGAAACCTGTAGATATTTTGGTCTAAAGGTCACAGGTTACAGTCATGGTAAGTCTAATTACAAAAGAGTGGTTTTAGCAATGTAAGTATAGTTCAAGACTACATACCTTGACCAAAGGCCCAGGTCATTAAGACTCACTGGCCAAATATCACTTGAGTCAACCATGCCCTCCCTACTCATGCTTACATAGAGGACTATTGTGCTGTATTTGTGCTCATTTTTACTACTGTTTTGAGATTTTAAAAATAAAAACATTGATTTTGAACACCGCCACTCTTGAGGCCCATCACTAAAATACAATTACGTTATACAGTTCTTCTTTTTGGAACTAGCTGGTTGCAAGAATACAGATAAAATCAAATTGAAAATAGGCCATCAGAATAAAATTCAAGATGACTACAAAACTAAAGAACTGTCTCAATCCCCATGAAATTAACGGTCAAGCCTCTTTCATATATACTCTGGCCTTGACACATCTGTGCCTCTGATGTTTGCATTGATGGAGTTTGCTGTGAACCTCTATCATGAGCCCTCTGAATGTTGGCAGGCTGTTCATTCGTGATCCGTGATGGAACAGCTTCTGAAATTGTTGACATTATCATGGTCATTATTCAGCTAAGATCCTTTCAAACTCCTGGTCCGTTTCCTAATTAACAGGACCAACACTAGTCACTCTGCATTCCTTGGATATGGGCCCAGCTTCTTGGAAAATAGATAGGCACAGTTCCAGAGTGAAATTGATTCAGCCTGTTATGATCAAATACCAGAGCCCTTTTTACATCCTTGAATGTGTAAAGCCCTGGTCCAATCTTTTTTGTGGTGCCGTATGGTCCAGTCCATGCATTTTGCAATTTAGGTGACCTTCATCGATTAGTTGGTAATTAGAACCACATCGCGTACTGTGTTTTCAAAATTTTTCACTGATGTCACATTTTCTTTTGTATATGTTTTTTTTAGGTCTGTCCATTCAACATTGTGAGTTTTTCTCAAGTCCTCTGTAAACTGTTCAGATCAAGTCAAATGCATGTGTCCAAACATGAGGTAATCTGACTGCAACACATCCCGACTAACCACACGCCAGCTAGTTGTAAAGTGTAATGTTGTGTGTGTGGTGCTTCCGTATACAGCTAGAAACAAGGGTATTTTCTCATCCCGTTTATCCTCTCCCTCTTGTAGGTTACAGCGTTATTATTTGCATAATTGTCAGATTCAGTCTCTCCACCTGTGCATTGGAGACTGTATGGTAGGAAGTTGTTCGAGCATGTGACTTTCCGAATAATTGACACATTTCCTTGCATATGTTGCTTTAGAAGTGACTTCCCTAATCTGTATGGAGTTTCAGTGGTCAACAAAAACTCGCGGACAAATTTGTTCAGTTGATTTTCTTCCTTCTTGTTCCTCGCACTGATGTCACAGCCTCTGCCAAAGGGCGTACCACCCCGAGCCAAGTAATGCTAGAAAATTTTCACTTCACCCTCTCATTCGTATGGGTAACCCCTTGGTGGGGAGCATAACATACTGCATGGCACTTCTTCAGAATTTCTCCTCTGTACTGTCCAGATTTACCATTAATGGAGTTTCATCTCTAGCACGATTCTTCCACCAATAGTGTACACCAGAAGAAAGTCTTCAAACACCAACCATGACTTCCCAGTCTAACTTCATCAGTTCTCTGCTGTCATTCAGCTTGGACCCATTATATACATTCTCCTAAGTGCGTATCTTGCAATTTGCACAACATAGTTTACACTGTCTTCAAAATGCGCATATTTTTCATTCAAGTTGGTGCAAGACCGGCAGTCGAAACATAGCACTGATTTAATGTCATCCCCAGCTTGATAGCAATCATAATTTTCTGTTTCAGCCAGCATCCATGACAGAGCATCTGTATTATCATGGCTTCTATCCGAACAGTTCTGAACAGTAAATGAATGCTATGTTCTTCCAGCCATCTGACAGCCTGTCTTCAGATGTCTTGACTCTAAATAATCAGGAAAGCCTGTAATGATTAGTGAATAAAATTAATGGGTGACCCAATGAATAATATCTAAAATGGTTTGTGAAAACTACCACTGCCAGCAGTTTTCTTCTGGTTACACAAACATCTTTCTTGTGCTGGTCCAAGATGCTGATTAGCAAAGGCAAAATACACATCTCCTTTTCCTCCCACTCCTTCAAGAGCACTAGTCGAATGTTGAAGTTTGATGTGCATGTATCCTACACAAATGTGCATTCTTGTGATGTAAAGACAAAGGCTGGAACACTTGTGAGATTGTTTTCTTTAATTCCTTTAAACTTGCTCACTCCAGTCATGCCCACATGAAAACGTATCCTTTCTTCAAAGGGTCCTATAAGGGTGATGTGGTCTCTGCATATTCTGCAACAAACGATAGGAATTACTCAATCCCAGAAAGTTCTCTCGGGTTTTTGGTGCTGGCCAAGACCTAACAACCTCTCACAAATCTGGTTTTGTTTCCATACCATTTTTGCTGACAATGTGGCCCAGGAAGGGTCTTCTTGTCTGGAACAACTTATATTTACTGACCTTTACCATCTATCCATTTCACAAAAAATAAAATATTCAACTCCAAGTTTGCAAGGTGTTCTTCAAATCACTACCCAGCGATTATCACGTCATTTAAGTAATAAGAACAATTACCCATTGGGGTCCTCTTAGCACAAACTCCATGACTCGCCGGAATGCTTAAAATATATTGCATAGCTCAACAGGCATTCTTGTACAGGTTGCAGTCCACGCTTATTACATAAAGTGAAATTGTTGATATTGACACATGCAGTGTAGAGATTATTATCATACTCTAATGCTTCTTTCATGTACATTGATTGAAATTTCATTATATGTAGTACTTATGGATATTGTGCACTAGTCAGCTAAATAAAATGGCTACACCAGTATGCTCGAAAAATGAGCCTGAATTAGTCTAAATTATACTAACTTAGCAGTTATCAAAATTGGTTTTAAAAAAATTTGATAGAGCTGATAATATCAGGTTTTGAAATAGGAAAATGAATTAAAAATAACAAAAGGTTCTTAAAAATGTTATCTGCTATATTTGTGTCGTTCTTTTTTCAGTTTACCAGGAAGTGAAATGACCAACCGAAGCCAGAAAGCCTTTGAGAGGTTAACATCTAAAGTAAGGCTAAACTGTATGTTCTATTACCAAAATTACACCCATCAATCAATCCACAAAATAAGGGGAATTAAAATTTATTTTAACAATGCCTAATATATACAAGGTCTTTACTATATAACCAGGATAACCAATGAGGAAATCCTATTATTTGTTTCCTTAATATCAACCCATGTGCAAAGTATGACACTGTAGAGCTGAAACTTACTCAAAGAGACATCTTTTCGTAATGAATAGTGTCTTTGCTGTCCTCTTTCCGAGCTCAGTTATAAAACACTGCTGACCCACTTTGGAGTGTCTATACATTCTTCAGCTTTGGGTAAAGGGTATCTTGTAATGTGACCTCATTAAATTTCCAATGGACAACACACCAGCGTACTTCGCCATCCTATCTGTACAAGAACTACAGGCAAACTCACACGAGTTAGAAGACACCAGCTCTCCAGTTTCAAGTATCTTTTCCAGGTGAGCATCTTCTTTGTTCTGGAATCCAAGTGGAGACCTAGATGACTGCAAATAGGGTCCGATATTCCTGTTTTGATGTGTTGCTTTAACCCTTGATAACAAAACAAGCTCTTGTGGTGCTTGGAAAAAAAAAACACAGATTGTTTGTCAGTGGCTTCTTAGCGACTCCCTTTGTTGATCTACTAATGACAGACTTGTTCATTCCCACAAATCATGTAAGTGTTGTGGTTCTTCCTAATATTATCTGCTCTAAACTCTGGGTGGATGACAATATCTTTTCCTGTTAAGATATACTGACTTCCATAAAATCCAAATAAAGCAAAATATCGTCAGGTATTAGCGTCAAATACACAGGTCACTGCCTTGTAGCGTTGGCAGTTTGGAGAGTCGCTGTGACAGTGCCTTGTGACATTGTCATGTGCTTTAATCTCCACATCTTCCTCTGCATTGAGGAGCTTGCACATTTTGCCTCCTATATCCACTGCAATGACGGTCGCATTTGCACCAGTATCTGCAACAGGCCAAAGTTTATAACCATTTACTTTCACAGGTACCAAAACACCTCTTGGTACTTCATTTGACTCCTCAAACTGACTTCAATCTGCTTGTGAGTTTCAGAATCATAATCCAACTGTTGCTTCAATTATTGCTGTTCCAGTGAGCCCATAAGCTATCATCACTGGATGTTTCTTTCTCCTTTAACTTCAGCTGTTGTAGATTAAACTTTCGTTCTCACTCAAATTCACGGAAGCCCATGCTGGGCCAATACTGTGAGCTCGATTTCTACTCTCTTGTACTAGACTCGGACTCCAGCATTGCTAATAGGCGGTATTACTCTCCTGCTGTCATTACCACTGATGCAGTTCCACTAGCAAATCAACTCTTAGGCTGCAGTTTCCTATTTGGATGTGGGCAGTCTCAGGCAAAATGTGTAAAAGATTCCATAGTTAACATCAGATAGATTTTTACTAACCCGTTTTTCAGTATTGTATGATAGCAATTTTTCTATCGTTTGCTCCAGTTTCGTTAACCTTTGACTTAACTGATTTTGTGTGATGCAAGTACACTGTGGGCAAACATGTCTTAAATCCATCAAATCTTCACTGGCTTCATCTTTAACAGCACAGGACACATGTATTGTGCTGTCTATCCTATCTCTTGCTGCCGTAGCCTTATAGTTGTGTTCCAGAAATGTTACCAGTTCCACAGCTTCATTAGGGGACCTTGGAGTTTGATTCATGGCTTCATAAACAAGTCTGCTGTTTTTAGACCCTCTTAAATGCTTTAACTACCATCTCGTCCACCATTTATGTAGTAATGCCTTAGTAAGCTCTGTCAGTTAGCCTTCTGATTTCGTCTGCAAAAGTTTCATTTGACTCTGAATAACTTTGCATGAGGTCACACAATTTTCTCCTGGCAGATGAGGCACGTTTTCGGTACCCAAATCTTTGATTTAGATGGCCTGTTAGAATACGACAACCATTTGATACATCTCTCAGGACGCTTCTAGATATTGCATTGCACTGCTTATCAGACAGTTATACAATCTTCTGTTTCACTTTGCAATTCTTTCAAATAGAATCAGAAAGACATCAAAATGAGCAGTATCATCATAACATGGAACCTTAATCTTAGGTACATTACGTCGAGGCAATATCTCTGTATATTCATTATTAATAGGCCCCAGCAAGTCTTGTCAATATGCAGTTTAGTCCGAGTATCTGAGTGTGGAGTCATGCTTGAATGGTTTATTCGTGTTTTCATGCATTCCAATGGTATACTTTTGGGATGAAAACTGCTGTAAGTGTTACGAGTCTATGCTCTTAAAAAATAACTAACAGAAAAAAGTGAAAGGCAACAAGCTTTGTAAAATTCAACAAATAATTTATTTCCCTAGAATACAAAGTGAAAATGAGAAAAAAGAACTTCCGGAATTGCAAATTAAATTCCAAAACAATCCAAGAATTACAGACACAAGTCCTAATAACTTAAAGTCATGAATAAAATTAAGTACAAGTCCAGAATAAATCCAAAAAGTTACGGCGATGATGTGTCTGTGGTAGCTTGTAGAGTGTTGAAGTACCAACAGTCTTTTGTTGAATCACAGTAAGATAATTCCAGGTTTAAATTCACTATAAATTCCAGTTAATGTCGCTGTCAAAGAATTTTATCAGAGCACTTTTGTATTTCCAGAGAAAATAATCACTTGAATTCAATAGTTTTAAGATATCAAATTTTCAGCCCAAAAATGAAATACTGGACACAACATAAAATACAACTTAAAAGTGCTAGGTCTTAAAGCATAACTGAAAAAATCCTCTCAGTTGCAAGATTATATAGTTCTCTACTTGACCTCAGGTCACAATTAGCATTTTCTAAAAAAAAAAACATTACCTAATGGAAAATAACCTCCTAGAATAATCCTTATGTTTACAAAATAAAAACCATAACCTGGACTATGTAAAATTCACTTAGGAAATTCCAAAACCTAGACCTAGATCCAAATAAACATATTTACTTCTATTATTAATAATATTGATTTTAATCCCATACACATAGGGAATAATTTAGCTATGTATTAGTTGTTTACACTAAATAAAATAAAAAGAAAGACAATTTGAGTCAAGCAGAAATGAACTCAGTTTTGGACAAGGTCAAGTCCAACATACAATATTACAATAGCATGTAATGAAATAAAAAAAATTAATAATAAAAAACTAAAATATACATAAGTAATGGGATCTAGCACCGTAATTTGGTGCTGCTATCACTCGCCTTATTTCATCAGTTCCTTCTTTAACCCTTTGTAAGGTGTGCCTGAATTGTATCTTCAACCTATTGATCTATAATTATTTTCTTTTCCATCTATTCTGCTATTCATTGCGATTATTCACAACTTTTGTTAAATTTAAATTCATGAACCCCATGGAGGTCAATTTGCAAACAACCTGAGCTATCAACCGAGTTGTAGTACTCTTTTAAAGTACATGTATCGATTTGTAAATTTCGCAGTTACTTTTGACTACACAACTTCCTTGCGTGTATGTTATCTGCAAGTAGACCCAGTCAAATCATTCTTTTTCGTGGTCTTGTTGTCATCAGGTCTGCATTTAACTTTAATATATTTCTACCCAAATCATTGTCCGGTGCTATAATTGTGTTATTTATGATGTAATCAATGTCTTTAGTGCAACATAAACTTCCATGAACCTCTCTAGGAATGGATGCCCCTTATTTCTATTCCACTCAACAACTGAATAATATGGTACCCCAATGGATTTGACTTTTCCACCTTCCTTAATCAAAAAAGTCTCTAATCTGGTAGTACATACTGATAATCTAATCAGAAGTTCTATTACGCAGTTCTGTTTAGCCTCTTCTCCATTTTCAGGCAAAAATAACATGTCAGTCTACACAAACAAGTAAACTGGTTTGTTATATTTCTCTTTTATGTGGCTATTTTAGTTTTTAGTAAATCAAAACACTGATGTTGTAGCTTCAAATACTCTGGTTGAAAATCTGGAAAGTTATTTTCAAGTTATTGCAGTCTTGTTTTCTTTCAAATAACAAGATGGCTATACAATTTCTTTATTTGGCACATATTCTGAATTTTGAGTGCGACCAGTCTGAAGATCAGCAATGGGGTTTGATCAAGCCGTTATCAGAAAATAAACAGAGAGTAGGTGGGTGTGTCCAAGGCATTTACAAACACAACTCGCACCTGACAATATCCATATTCACAGTGAACACATATAAGCAAGACAATTATTGTGCAGAAATATGAATATAATTGCCACAATGCAGAAAATTCCAATCATTGGAACTGCTAAGTTCTCTGTCAGTTGGTCTGATTAAAAATACGGAGTGCATTTTATAGCAATAACTGTACAAAAAATTTAATGAATTTAGAATATGAATATCATAATAATCGTGGATCAGGCAGCAAAATGATGGGTTTGCGGTGACCTCAATACAGCTTGCAACCTATAGCAAACGAAAATATCAGCTCTAATTAGTTTGGTTTGCAACAAAACAACTCTGCTTACAATTACAACAAAGAAGTAAAGAATAACGAAATAAACAATGCGCTTGAAGATCACTGTAACTAAAGACGCATCAATGTAGGCTAAAACTTAGGGAAACTTTCGCCATAAACATATGACACTGTCAACTATTTTCGAGTTCCTGCTAAGTTCGTTTCCTATTTCTCTCTTTCCCTCGATCCAGTCCCAATTTTGACACCAATGGTGCGTTTTTGGCGTGGTTACCCTTCAAGGGTTCAATACAAACCAATCTATTTGATCAGAAATAGAAAGAAGAAAAAAATCGCTAATTTTCTTTATTACACAAAGTAAAGCACAATTTTCAAGAACCAGGAAGAGAACTGACTGAACCAATCTTCACACAAAAGAGCACCAATGCGCGAGAGCGTCAGTATTAAGGGCTATTGGTAATGCGCAATTCAGTACATTTGAGTTGGTGATGGTACTGTGATTGTGAAGAAATGGCTAAAAAATATGGTAATAATGATATCCCATTTCTTTCAGCTAAGTAGCATGCACCGTTTAGCAGTGAATGTGTGACAGAACTTACAACAAAAAAAAAAAACAATTCCATACCATTTTGTCAACAGACTTTAATGCAGTATACAGCACCATATAGTCTAGATGTTGTAAAAATGAAATGCCATTGACACTTATAAATAATCTATTTAGTTGGCAAGTAGAAATGTAGATTTCGAATAAAACTTGGAGAAACTGAGCATTAGCTCTTTTTTCTGCATGTGCTGTTTGAAATTAAATTTTATTCTAGTCAGTGCTGAAAATTCTTGACAGTAGTTCCTAAAAAATGGAACGAAGGCCTGTATTAGCCGTAAGTGGCATTTTATGACGAAGACAATAACACAATTCTCCATTTAATTTTGTAATAATAATCATAATAATAATAATGGCATAATTTTACTCCAACATATTATGATGTTCCCCAAAATCAAGAGTCTGGAAATTGGAATAATTATATTCTCTGTTCCAATGTCATTCTGTACATGCTGAACTATATATCATACCATAGCTTTAAATTTAGTTATCTAAACTTTATTAATTAATTAATTCTGGGTTGAAATCTCTAACCACTTTCTTGGTATGCTAATAATGGGTTCAAGTCAAAATGTACGAAATATAAGACTTTGGTGTCATATTTTCAATCTATTAGACCAACAGCCACATTAAACTGGTTCAATGTGGACTGGTATCTAAAGCACCCCTTTCTTTGCAAATAATTACACAGTACAACGATAAAAAACGAATTTATCCAGTCCAGTGTTCAAATGTCATAAAATCACAAATAATCAGTTATCACAAATACATAAAACTGTCATTAAACCATCACTAATATGTACATAACTAAGTGTACATATAACTGTAGTCTTTTTCCGTACGTGGCCTATTTGATACACGGTACATTCCAATGTAGAAAAGCACACGTGTTGCGACTCTATGGTCTCAAACTAAGTAACAGAAAGAAGCAAAACCAACGCGTTTTGTAAAACTTAACAAATGATTTAATTATCAAAGATATAAATGAAAATGTGAGAGGAACTTACGAAGTGAATCCAAAATAATCCTAATAAAGTTCTATGAAATTCCAAAAGAATGAAACGTTTCGTATACATTTCAAAACCGAAAATGTACTGGCCCGCCAAGAATCGTGACGTTGTCAAGATGGCTTCGTCCAGAACTCCTGAATAATTCACAACAGTTCCAGAATAATATTATAGTCTAAATAATGAGCACTTCCACTGAACTGTCCAAATAAATGATTTTCCTCTCGAATGATATCTAAGTACAACATAAAACACGTCTGCAGGCTTACAGAAGGAACATAAGGAATGAGGACGACTCCAAAATCGGAACGAATCTGAGTGCTCAGTTCACTCCTTACATACACAATCTATTTATGACTATATTTCGCAATATACCCGACGTGACAGATCTTACTACTCAATTTGTCTCCAAATCGCCTATTCGTGTGATCTAGCCCAACCAATGGGAAGTTACTGAACTCTTCTAGAACCATCCGAACCCCATGAGCCGATGAGAAATTAATCCAAAGGCGCCATTACGTTTTATTATAAAAGATTAGCATTAGTTATTGTCAATACATACGTAAGCATCTATAGATCCTACGTAATTTTACGCTCTTAATAGACTCTACGTCACGTAGACAAAATCTAACTAAAGATATTCTATACAATTTACAACCATTAATAAAAATTACAAACGTTAAGCAAAATCATGTACCAGGAGTTACAAAGAAATATAGATATAGAAAACACATGGATATATACATGAATTCGTGTCGTATTCGCCGTCATTAAGAATGTTCTTCTATACTTCGTTTAACCTTAACGATTACCGATAATCGTGACAGCCACCAGAACTGAACGAAGTATTATCGTGTAAAGTATACAACCTCTGATATATATAGTAGTAGATGATATTAAGGATTCTGGCTCAAGGACTATATCCCCATGTGCCAGAGACTCTCATTAAGTACGATTTCCCTATCCCAGAGACTCCCATCCATCCCTCTCCCAACAACTATACTTTTTTCCACCACAAGAGGATTCTGGCTCAAGGACTATATCCCCATCAGGACAGACATTTCTTTTTTTTTTTACGTGTGAGGTTTCAGATGTCAGATTATTTTTAAAGTTTAGATAAAATTTCATACCCTATCATCACCATACTTTTTTGATAATCGTTTTGATACCTGCTAACTCTCACTGGTAGAATATCTGTTAACATACTGTAAATAATTCGAAACTCGCGTATTAAATCGTCCATATCATATTTTACACCTCGCAAATAAGATCGTATCTGATCAAGCAATTTTTTATAAGTGATACTTACTGTTTTGCAGGCATTTTTTGTTAGTCTCCAGTCGAGGCTCAATTTTTTTTTTTTACACGCTGTTGCAAGAGAAACACCAACACCGGATATTATTAACAAAAATGGGTTTAATTATGCTCCACTTGAGATTATACCAGACTCGGTCATTAGCAGTGGTAAATATGATATTATCCGAAGTATTCTACTATAATACTTGTAGCATTGTTTTACGTACCAAAGGTTTTTATGATAAAATTTATAATATTGCATTAGTGCGTCCACATCTTGTTTTGGGATTCCTCTGAGACATGATTGAAACCGAAAATCTGTTTTTTCATTATACAATATCTGTCTACAATTTTTATACAATATTAAACGTTCTAGTACCAACAATTGAATCAAGAAACTCACGGAACTTATTATAGTTAGGATCAGCTATAAAATCTCTATACATATCATAAACATCTGACGAAGTATCCTTATATCGTTCATCTGTTAATACCTCATTTTTCTTTAACCAACTATAGGAATCAAACGTGTTTTCTACATCACGTTCATACAAATCTGTTTTATTTACCAAATTACCGTATTCTCTTTCTGTTTCATCAATAAACTCGAATACCAAACTTGTTTGATCCAATTTAAATTTTTGAGGACAAGATGTTGTCTGATAATTGCGTATGCGACTATAAAATTTATTAGCATTACTTTTCGTAGTCTGTCTTGTTCAGTTGTGAGAAGGCCAATAACAGAAGCTACTTTCGACATTAATTTTTCATATGGTTTCTTGAGTATTTTCTCGATTTCATTGTAATAATTTTGTATTGACAGTTGTCTGGAGCGTTGAAGCGGTGGAAGTCGAACATCATATTCTTCACTTATGTCGTAGTAAGAATCAATCTTTTCTTCCAACCTTGTTTTTTCGACTTCTTCAAAAAACTTTTCTCGCTCAACATCACTGAAATTATCAATTTCATCGTTAAGATTTTGTTTATCCCTAGAGATTTGTTAATAATAAGTAGATCAAATTCTGGTTTTTTAAGTATCATTGGTAGAAATGCGTTTGAGCATACATTAATAATCAACGTTGTATTCACTGTTAAAGTAGTGATTTTAACTAGGGTTTCCTTGTCGTGGTAGTACATACCTAGATGCTTGAAAATTGCTCGCTTTGAAAAACTATTGTATAACTTATCGTTTCTTAATAAAAGTATTTTTTTAGATTCCGCTAGTTTGTTGAGACGATCATGATTGTCGTTTATTCGTTTTTCTTCATGAGCTCTTATACCATAAGCTCGTGCTTTCATTAGATTTGATCGTATTATTAAATCTATATTTTCCTTTTCAAGCTCAAGCAATATTTTTTTCAGCAGGATTTCGACTTTTTTTTTTTTTTGTTCTTCTAAACAATCATCAGGATGACAGTATCTGTTTATGATATCAAAGTCGTTTATTGCTTCTCTCATTTGTAGTCCTCGCATATACATAAAGCGAACAAGATTATTTATTCCTTCTGATATTTTAGTACTGAAATCTTTAATGTTAATATATTTCGTATAATGGATTCCATTTCTCGCTAGTGATTCGTCTCTAAGATCTGTTTTACTAACATCTTTGTCTAGGTTAAAAATATTATCATAAAATTCTCTTGCAACGGTTATAATTGGTGGTTCTGACATTTATTATACAACATTAGATTAAATTTGATCATCGAGTGTGTATATTTGAAATGCTGTCAATTCCAGAAACGGGACAGCGACAACATAAATTCGAAAATAAAAGTACTTGTTAACAATATTCTCAGTTGAAATTGCAAAATACTGAGTTTTTTAAACATATATATATTTGTTGCACTATACAATGTTGTCCAGCTGATATCATCGTTTGATCCTTCCAATCGCCAATCATAAATTCGCCCAACACTAGAGTTTAATCGGCCGCCCAAATGAAATTGCCAAATAGCAACTGCAACGGGACATTTGATTTTGATCCAAAAGTATTTGTTTTCTCCGTCAGTCGTCCATTCTTGTCTATCAGAGAAAGCGTGATGAGGCTAATTTTCAGGATAATGTGTTGATGCGCTTACCTCAAACCCAGCTCGGTTATCAGTTGCCTTAAAAAGTGTTGGAATATACCCAGCATTGTTTTTGGTTCGTTGTACATCACTAGATAGACTATCAACATACGCTTTATTCGTCAGATCATTAGGGTAGACTGGAACATATGTTGTTGTTATTTTGTTGTTTCTCATATTTATATTGCCTGTTTATATTGCCTGACATTGGTCCGCCGGATTGTCTTAAGTACAAGGCGAGTTCTCCTTTTAACTAAGCATAACTAATAGCATTAGTATCATCAGCTGGTGGCGAATTTATCGGTAATCCAGTTATTTTTTAGTCATTACTCATTATCAGGTTACCTGTCATTGTGTCGCCGGCGGACTTATCGAGCTTGTTATCGTCAACAGATTTTAGTTGAGCATAACTCACCGCTTGTGTATTATCAACATTTGCTGGTGGATATGTGGTTTCCAACCCAATAATTATTTTACTTGACATATTAATATTACCTGTAACCGTTCCACCGGTTTTATCAAGCTTGTTGCCATCAATATACTTTAGCTGCAAATAACTCACCGCTTGTGTTTGATCTAAGTTTGCTGGCGGATACGCGGTTTCCAAGTTTATAAATTTTTTCCTGACATATCCAAGTTACCGCTTAACGTTCCTCTTGTCAATGATAATTTGTTATTGTTGATCGTGTTTAGTTGTGAGTAACTTACCGCTTGAGTAAGATTAACATTTGGTGGTGGATAATCTACTTCTAAACCAAGTACCCGTTGATTGAACATCAATAAATTACCTGTCATTGTATCGCCGGTTTTTCTGACAAACGATGACGTATCAGTTACTGTTGATGGTTCGTCATCGGTAAGCATTGTTCCAAACTTGGTATAATAGGTCATATTATGTAAATTATATAACATAAAATTATATAACAACAACAATGGCAAAGCCATCGTCGATATTAAATTTTGATACCGAACGATTAATCAAGCATAAACATAACAACGAACTTCCGGATTGTCATTATCTTATTGTTGGTCGCACAGGATCAGGTAAAACAAATCTACTATTAAATCTTTTGCTCAACGACAAATTTAACTACGATCGTGTGTATATTTACACAGTTAATCCACAGCAGGATAAATACGAGCTATTAAGCGAATATAACGATAAACTTCGTGATGAACTTGGAGCTGGTGATGATAAATTTTTAATGAAGCAACCGGAAGATGTAATTCCTGTCGATGAACTTGATTCGTCCGAGCATAAAATAATTGCATTTGACGATATTCCTCTTAACAATGAGGAGATGAACAAGATCAGATCTTATTTTTCATTATCGCGTAATAAAAGATGTAATTCGGTCTATCTTCCGCAAGGTTTTTATACCGTCGACAGATTTATTCGGCGAAATACGGGATGTTTTTATACTGTTTCCTGGACTAGATAATGTTGATGTAAGAAATATTGCAAACGAACAAATACGGTGATGTAACAAAAGATAAATTTATTGAATTATATCAAACAGCAACCAAAGACAAATATAATTTCTTTTTATTTGATAAACTAGCGCGTGATCCAACTAAAATGTTTCGTTGTTGTATTAATGAGTTTATCTAGGTAAATTTTATCAAGCGTATAAAAAATAACAGATGGATAAACATCAATAAAGAATTGAACTATTAAAGAAATTTGTTGAAACTCGAGCTGCTTTTAAGAAAAGACTACAAGAAGCGCGGAGTGGACAACTCGTTGCAGAAGAAGAAACCACCAAATTTTTAAGCCGGTTACTGAAGCAGTACTTGGCAAACAACCAGAAATATCAACATTGTCTCCGGAAGAACTAGTAAAAATGAAAGAAAAAGGATTGTTAGGTTTACTAGGAGAAAGATCGAAAGAAGAAACTAAAAAAGTTTTAGGAGAACTTGTTAGAAATATCGCTGATCCTGTTGCACCACAAGCTGAATTTGATAGATTAATGAACAACCCTCTTGCGCTTCAACATGCTATTGCAAAAATAACGGTTAATCCAGCCAAGTTAAAGAGGTTAATAGAGAATTTGTCAGAGCAAACTAAGGAATTAGCTGAGAAACAAAAAATAATGACTGAAGCTACCGTAGAAATAATGCCTATCGAAAATCAGACAATATTTTATAGAAAAAAAAGCACGTGTTAAAATATTAGGTGAAGAATATAATAATTTTATTGGTAAATATAATATCGAAGACATTGGAATAGTCGAAATTGGCCAGCAGAAGAATATAATAATTTAAAAGAAAAATTAGAAAAATTTATTGAAACTGTTTTATATACTGATAAAGAAAAAAAAAAATAAAAGATGAAAGGAATTTATTAAGAGCATATGATTTTATAAGAGAAGGAATTATCGCTGAAGTAATGCTTAAAACAGCAACACAGTATCGAAATAAACCAGAAGGTTGTAGTAAAGCATGGCCTTTCAAAAGACTATTTGATAAGTATCACAGCGAACGAGATAGAAGATTACCAGAAGAAATAGAAACAACCGGATCTGGCGTTAAAGTTTCTGAATCGACCGCTGAAATAGTTGACCGACTTATGCTGTTGATATCATCAAAAGAAGCTGGTAATGAAAGCACTGAAATCGACAACGAGATTATTGATATATTAAATCATCTTAGATTGAGTGGATTACTATCATCATCCGAGTACCAAATTTTACACAGTGATCTTATCGCGTAAAATAATCTAACAACATTGATATAATGTCACCAACATCAACGACATTATTACTCGATTCGTCGCAAACGACAAAAAACAGCGCAAATTTTTCTGTCTATTACAATCCGCCAATACAGCTAGACCCTAATAAACAATACGAATTTGGATTAATTTCTTCTACGATATGGCATTCTATGGCAAATGTAAAAACAAATGTCAACGACGACTTTACATTTAATCCTGGTGCGTGGGTAACAGTCAAAATACCTCAAGGAGCGTATAACATAACTGATCTTAATAAAACGATTAAAGAATTAATAGCAAAAAATGGAGCCATCGCGGACAATTCTGAGTTAACTCCGAACAATAATACACTACGAGCTAGAATCACGCTAAAAATAATTTGATAATCGATTTTTCATCAGCGACTAGTATTGCATCGTTGATAGGATTTAATCATCGACAATACGGCAGTGTTGCAGAACAAAGTGTATCGTATGATAGAGATTTACCCGTTAACATAACAGAAGTGAATACAATTTTAATCAATTGTTCTATTGCACTAGGATCTTATTCAGCGTTAGGGAGTCAAGGTCAAACTATTTATAGTTTTTCACCAGATGTTTCTCCAGGATCACTGATGCAAAGTACTCCTAGACAATTGATATACTATCCGATTAATCTTGAAAATCAAATAACACGTATAGCAATGCAACTAACAGATCAATCTGGGCGACAAATAGATCTTAACAATGAAGTTGTCACGTATTACTTACACCTACGCGCATCGCTTCCACCGCGAAACAAAAATAGGTTAACCGAGATAATTTTTTCGCCCGCTAACACTTTTTTTACTGCTTCTTTGAGGGCATTGGAGTTATAAACCCTAACATGCTCGATATATCTTATCTTGTCCATTTTTTATATTATTTAAAGCTATATAAAATTATATAATGAGCCTCTTGGAAAGATTAAAGTATATCAATGATACATTAGATGCTAACGTCGACGAAGATGACACAAACGTCAACGAAACTGATGCCAACGTCAGCGTTATTGAAGATGATGACAAAGCTATTATCAACGACGATACCGCTACGACGTCATGGGACAAGAAAAATTATGAAAGGCCGACCACTGGTCGAAATAACATAAAATATATCACAAAAAAAATTTGGAAATTTAATTTTGCGGTAGATGAAAATCAATCGTTTTGGCAGCTGATAAAGGCGCCGTTGACGACCTCGACGACTTCGTCGTTGACGATTGTCTGTTTGAACGCTGTTGATGTGATCAATCACTAAACTCTCTTGATCTATCACTAAACTATCTTGCGATTGATAATTAACTTGATCGGTTAGTATTCCTCTAACACATACCGTAAGATATCCAGTATTTTGCATGAAACCAACAACCTTCTTTGTTTTTCTTCTTCGAATAATTCCTTTGCCATTTACCTCATATAAATCAAACACGGGATGAGGTTGAAACTCATCTTGTAATGACAAGTTCTCAGTATTATCATCAGCAACTGCGCCATTAACATGATATACTCGCTGCCCTTCTGGAATTTCATCCCGAAACAATGTGTAAATTAAATCTTTCCTAAAAATTTCGACTCGCTCGGCATTATCGCCTTTTACGCTGATCTTATAACCAGCTGGTGTTGCTTTACCGAACGGTTGACTGTATATAACGTGTATCACCGACCCCAACATATTTCCTGTGTACAAGTTGTACTTGGGGTGAATGTAATAATACTCCTGCTCGCTTGCGTTCGTCATCATTAAATTTTGTGTCATTATACTATAAGAAATCCATTCGTTTAATTGTACGTATTTGAAAGGTGTATGTACAGTATGCTATAAATAGAATACCTGTTGAACGCTCAGTTAGACATTTGATAGTATAGTATATAACAATGCTGATGTTACATGATATAGCAAAAAAGAGCCTTATAGGAGAACCTATAAAAATAGCTACCACTTTTGCTGGATTTGATAACACTATAGATTTGATATACAAATCGTTTAAGCAAACTTTACCGCAACAAATCTTTATCATTTGTTAGAACCAATTACAAAACGTGAACTTGAAAAACATAACGGTTTAAAAATTCTAGTGCAATATCAGGTTATATTTTTTAAATTACGTGTGACAAGAGTCGACTGACGAGGAAATTACAGATCCTTTTATCAACGCAAAATCAAAGCGTGTTTTGCTTGAAACTAATCTTTCATCACTAGTTGATGATATACACCAAGAAATTTGGAAAAAATAGAGGAATTTGCTCAATCAGGTTCTGGTTGGAAGTTTGAGATGATTACTGAAATTTTATTTCACACAATGAAATATAACGTATTACGCGGTAGCGGCGTTAATAGCGCTGGATATATTTACCTGCCATAAAAAATAAAAAATAAAAAATGCTGTATAAACGTTAAAAACTTTGATAAATGCTTCCAGTGGGTTATTCTCTCTGCGATGTTAAATTTTACTGGTATTAACTTTCCAGTTGCGGAAAATCAAATACCAAAGTTTGAAGAAAAAAAAAAAATATTTCAGTTAAAGTATTTGGTCTTGACGAGCATGAAAACGTTTATCCAAGATATATTTCTGAAACGTATGGATCAAAAACTTCAACGGACTTTTTGGTAAACAGTATAGTAAATATAAATATAAGAAGTACTTCTGTTATCGTTGTTTTACATGGCTGTTCCGACAATGAAAAATTACAAAAGAATCTACAGTACTGTAATAATATACAACGAATAACAATGCCAGGCGAGGATAAAAAAAAATTCTTCGGTTTGTTAATCATAATCATAAGCTAAAGATTCCTTTCGTTGAATACGCAGACTTCGAGTGTTTACTTCAACCTGTACTTGGCGCTGAAAATAACCCTAACCAATCGAGTACAAGAAAAATTCAAAACCATATTCCATGCGGAGTAGCGTATAAAATAGTTTGCTGCGTTGATCCTAGTTTATCCAAACCAATTAAATTATATCGCGGTAAAGATCCAGCTGTTTGGCGTCTTAAGCAGTTGATTAGTGAAGTTGATGATATATTTAAACGTTTAAGAATCGTTCCAATGATAAAACTGACATCTCAAGAAGAATCCGATCAGGAAAAAGCGGAATTTTGTCACATCTGCAAAAAATCCTTTGACATAGAACCTGGTAATAAAAAAGTACATGGTCATTTTCATTTGACAGGGCAATATCTTGGAGCGGCTCATGATAAGTGTAATCTAAAATTTCTTGCTCCAGATTTTATTCCACTTGTTCTTCACAATTTCCGAGAATATGTCAGTCATATTATCGTAGAAGCTTTTTGTGATCCTGAAATAACGTCTCGTTTAAAATTGGATAATATAATCAAGTGTATCCCGAATAATTTTGAAAAGTATATCTCAATTACTTTAGGTAAGTTGCGTTTCATCGACATCCTACAGTTTATGGCAGCATTGTTAGATGAGCTGGTAAAAGGTTGCAGCGAGTTTAATAACCTACAAGATTGTTTTAGTAATCAAGCAAACTTGTTAACAAAAAAAGGAGTATTTCCATACGAGTACCTCGATGATTGGAGTAAATTTGATGAAACTTCTTTACCTGACAAAGATAAATTTTATTCACAGCTAAAAAATGAAAATATAACCGATGACGAGTACAAATATGCACAAGATATTTGGAAAGAATTCGATTGCAAAACATTTGGCGATTATTGTGATTTATATTTGAAAACGGATGTGTTATTGCTTGCGGATATGTTCGAAAGTTTTCGTCAAGTAAGCTATAACAATTATGGACTAGATTCCTGTTGGTATTACTCTGCTCCTGGGTTATCTTGGGATGCTTTGTTAAAGTTTAGTAAAATCGAGCTAGAATTACTAACAGATGTTGACATGTTTAACTTTATCGAAAAAGGTATCCGAGGCGGTATTAGCGTGATAACAAAAAAGTATTCGGAATCAAACAAAAAGTACATGAAAGATTATAATCCTGAGCTTCCATCGAAATATATTATTTACAAAGACGGAAATAATTTGTACGATTATGCAATATCAGAACCAATGCCTTTTGGTGGATTTCGTTGGATTAGACCTGATCAATTTCTGGTGGAAACAGAAAAAAATATACCAGACGATGTTTCGTTATTTCGTTGAAGTTGATCTCGATTATCCTGCTTCGTTGCATGATTTACATAATGATTATCCGTTTTGTGCGGAATCAATAATAATCGATAATAGTTTGTTATCTCAGGAACAACAAGCATTGGCATCACCAAGACAAAATTCTATGGTAAAAAAATCTAGTCCCAAATTTACTTGATAAGCGAAATTATGTTTTGCATTAAAAGTTTTAAAACAAGCGGTAGATGCTGGTCTTGTGTTGAGGAAAGTTAATCGTGTGCTAAAATTCAATCAGTCGCCTTGGATGAGAGGTTATATTAGCTCAAACACGTCAAGGAGAGCTGTGGCTAAAACCGATTTCGAGAAAAACTTCTTTAAGCTTATGAACAACTCCGTCTTTGATAAGACAATGGAAAATATTAGAAAGCGAGTAAACATCGAGCTAGTTAATGATATCAACCGCCGAAACAAACTTGTATCAGATGACGATTTTTTCAGCATGAAAATTTTTAATGAGAACCTTGTCGCGATACAGCGACGAAAAACAAATCTAAAACTAAATAAACCGATTTATGTTGGAGCTTCTGTACTTGATTTGTCGAAGTGGCTCATGTATGATTTTCATTATAATTTTGTTAAGAAGCAGTGGCCGTCAAGTAAACTATTGTTTACCGATATTGACTCGCTTGTTTATGAAATTTACTCGATAGTAAATTTTATGATGATACAAATAAAAAGGTTATTGGTAAGTTTAAGTATGAAATGAACTCCCTCATCATCAAATACTTTATTGGATTGCGGAGTAAAATGTATGCCGTGTTGCTGGACAATAATAAAATAACAAAAAAAGCAAAAGGTTTACCTCGCGATTTTGTTAACAAAATCTATTAGGTTTGATGACGGTGGCGTTAGTTTTATAAGAGCAATGGCTATTCGAACAAATCACCATAAACTTGAAACAGATGTTATTATCAAACGTGGATTAAGTAATTTCGATGACAAACGTTATTGCGAAAACGGAATAGATACGTTTGCACTTGTATATCGTTGTGATGATATTATCTTTTCATCTGACGACAGCGATAAAGTCACCGACGATAAATCTATATTTGATGACTAGGGTATGAAATTTTGTGTGAACAATAAAAATAATGTTTAAAAATTTGACAGTGACACATAGCAACAATAGCAAGATCAAATATCTAACGATAGACGGGAAACAGTTGACAGTTGAAATTAACAATGAAACATCAGGAATATGTTTCAGTGGCCGTGACAGGCTAAAACTTTCACCTATCAGATCTGGCAACAGCGAATATTTTAATTATCTTGAAAAATTAAGCCAGAAATTGTCAGAAAGATTTAATAGCTTTCATGATCCGATCAGTCAACAAAAATATTCTAAACTTACCATTGATATTGATCGATCAAAAGTATTTTCTATTGACAAAAAATATCCTCTTAATAAACTACAGATAAAAGATTCATTTGAGTCTCGTCGTTGTGTCAGGTAGAATAAAGTTTAATATCTTATCATGATGATGAAATATTTCTAATTTCAACAGTTGAAACGCTGATAATCGGTGATGAGGTATGAAATTTTATCTAAACTTTAAAAATAATCTGACATCTGAAACCTCACACGTACAAAAAAAAATTGTCTGTCCTGATGGGGATATAGTCCTTGAGCCAGAATTCTCTTGTGGTGGAAAAAAAGTATAGTTGTTGGGAGAGGGATGGATGGGAGTCTCTGGGATAGGGAAATCGTACTTAATGAGAGTCTCTGGCATATGGGGATATAGTCCTTGAGCCAGAATCCTTAATATCATCTACTACTTATATTACCTGATCAGTTTGTAACTTTGTTTAAATTTGTCTTTTTCTTAAATTGATTCACTCTCTTATTTTGCGGGAAGTGCCTTCTCACATGCTAGCGGAAATACATACCAGAACTGGAATAGTTCTCATACTTTAAAATTCAATACACATTGCATGTATGCCTACATGCAACGTTTACGTAGGATAATGGCAAGTATTTTTTCATTATCATTTGACGGGTATTAAGAACGAAAGACTGATGGTGCTCTAAGATATAAACTGTGGCGAATTATTTGTTACAGAAGTACATGTCGCGAAAGATGTGATGAACAGAAGTAAACAGGCAAATATGTCATTTTATAGTATGTATTTCAATAATGTTTTTGCAATTCCCTTTGCTATTATCAGTAGCGACCATAACTGTACTTTCAATATGGAAAGTTTGATTGCCAAGGAGTTACAGATATGCGTGCAATATTATGACTGTCCGTCAAGGGACCGGCTTGACTTGAAGAAGACCAATACGGCAGTCCCGATTGCTTGGCATCGTGGTGTTTGTCACGTGCACTGTACACAAGGCCCAATGTATATAAAAAAAATTAACGCTCATTACATTTTGAATGTCTTCATTCAACAAGATAATTACAATGCAATAGCTCAATACTATCTCAATGCCGTGATCTACTGCGCGTAAAATACAACACCATATTGCCTATTTTAGCTTATATAAATACGTTTTCCGCAAAACAGATTGTACATGAACATTTCAATGACAGGTTTTTAAGCTGATAATATATTTAAATTTAAATAAACTCGGTACGTGTGATATTTGATTACACTACACCCACCCACCCGTTACACCAATACCAGTATCCTTTAAACATAACCCGTAGCAGTTCATCGAAACAGGAATATACTTACACTTGCATTTTGCAAAATTTCAAGTCTTGTCAAGTTCCCGTCTTGTGAAAGTGCGTATAAGAACTCTATTGTTTCGTATAAGGCCATTGATCCAAGTGCAAAATTATACAATGAAGAAAATATATAATTAGGATGAACACACATTGGTATTTTCAAATTCTATAGTATGGTGGTAAGTGTTATAAGCACACATATATGACATAATATACAGAATTACACAATTTGTACAGTGTGTTTCCTTAGCTTGAAAGCAAATATATAAACTGGTGGGCGGTTTCTGATTGCCTAGTAAGCTTTATTACAGAGTAAATTGCGAACAAAAATCTTAAGATGGAAAATCGTAAAAGTATTTTGGAAGCATCATAAATCATAATTCTGACTATTTTGGACATTTTAATAAAAATGGAATTCGTCTTCTATTTCCCCGCTATCACATAAGTAACATATTCTAAATGCCTTTTCGAATTTTGTTGTTTTTGTCTACCTGTAACTAGAACCTTCTAACGAGAGTGTATAGCAGACTTCTTTCGTTATGTTCAACGAGAAGAAAGTATTTCTTCACATTATTACGTGTAGGCTCGTACAAAAGTAACAAAAGAAAATAGTGAAGCCAACAAGCTTTGTAAAATTTTAACAAAATAATTTATTTCCCTAGAAAACAATGTAAAAATATGGAAAAGGACTTACAGTTTGAGAATCTAATCCAAAAACTAATCCTAGAATTTAAAAATATAAGTCCTATCACTAAAAAGTTCTAATTGAATCCAAGTTCGAATCCCGATGAAGTTCCAATATGGAAGGCAATGACTTCAGATGAGGTTGTTGTACTGATGTCAACAGTTCCTCGTTGATTCACAATTTATAATGTTCCAGTTTATTATTCCAGAATAAATTTCCACTAAATGTCTTTGTCCAAGAATTTTTTATTAAGAAGAGCACTTGTATGTTTTCCAGAGAATATACATTATTAAATCAAAAAAATAAAAGAAGTCTAAATCAAAATGGCATCAACATAATAAAAACACCTCGAGCTCTAAAGGTGTAGAATACGACTGACTATAATTCACTGAGATACGAGTATTAAACCCAACTAAAACGTAATTTCAAGCCCGCGTGATGCGTTACGTGATCACTCACTACAAGTCAATTAGCAAGTAGGCTAGAATAGTCCTAGCTAAGAATCATTGATTCCCACACTGGAAATGAAATTTAAGAAACGCTGTTGACAACAGAGCTAACACGTGGGCTGAACATGACCTTGGTAATGACCAATCATTTTTGTTTAGTGTTTACGAATTCAGAGCCAAGGTCAGGAACTATGTCAGCTAAAATATAATGTAGCAATCTACTACGTTTTAATCAGGCTAAAAGAACTGAACTAAATTTACTGGAAAAAATGTCAAATCCAGTAAAAATATTATCCTTACAATAAAGTGTAACGAAACAAAAATAAAATAAATAGAAATTTAAAACTAACACACAAATAATTTAATTACATATACGTAACAACATACTGTAAGACTTTTATAATTCGTATAATTCTGTAAAGGGGTTGCTCCATTTACATTATAGTACCATTCTTGCAAGTTACAATCCATAATTGCTGTCTATATTGCACACATCGTGAATATCATGTGATATCCACACAAAACCAAACCTATAGTTGTAAAGTAGGTGTCTAATATGAGTTGCCCAAGTTCATCTCTTCTCATCGTCCAGATGACCGCTAAGGGAGCCTAAGTAATTAGAGCGTCCGCCTCAGATGCGGGAAGTCTCGGGTTCAAACCCCGGCCGAGTCATACCAAAGACTTACAGAAATGGTACTAGCAGCTACCTCGCTTGGCGCTCAGCATTAAGAGACAACTGTTAGGACTGGTGGCCTGGTATCAGGTTAACGTGAATGGGTGGGACATAATGTTACTTGTCTGCGGCATGATGTCCCAGTGCTAGACATAACAATTAACTGCCACACTGCAGACATCGTAGCGATATGACTCAAATTTTTAAAGCTAGGTTAAAACTCCAACACACACACACACACACACACACACACACACACACACACACACACACACACACACACTGCTATCGTCAAGTACATGTAATATGTTGCAGATCCTGGGACATCTATAGCAAGGTATATGCAACATTTGCACCAATATTGTATGCATCTAATATAATTGTCAATAGACATATTATACTTGTGAAAGTATTTCCAGGAATCGTGACTTCCTAGCAAACCAAGGTTTACATGTCTGCACGTGTTGCATGACCTGGCCCGTAACAGGAACATGCAATTTGAGAATCAAAACTCCTCAATTAAAAGATCATACTCAGTGTTTCTAAATCTTTCTGACATTTGTATGTAGAGATACAAACGATTTGACAATCACGAAATTTTCGCGATTCTAACCTCTACCCTACTACGAGCTGCACATGGCCCGTGATAGCACCGCTAGTTGCCATTGGAAATTCGAAAATTCAACAAATGAATGTATGTGGGTGGAGTTTGTAATGTATTGATTACAAATGAGAACTACGAGTGGTAGGAACGGATTCAAACCAAAGAACCCCTAATCTTTAGCCAGGTGCACTACCACCTAAGCCATCCAATCCGATGTCCTCGGGTGATAACTGAATCACAGCGACTCTAAGTACAGAATGAACTAATATACGAATTACATGAGGTTAACGCAGAAACGAAGTTTAACGTGATTGATAATCTTCTATGTACAGTGGCAGAGCAAGAGCCCAAACAACCCTTGGGGAGGGTGGCGGCCCGAAATCCCTCCCCCCCCAAAAACATATTGTGAGTGGCCCCAGAACTAAGGGGGGGGGGGGGGCAGATTTCTTCCTACGCACCGAACTTATATAGTATCATATGGAACAGATATTTTGTTCAATTGCTCAATACATTATCTCAGTCGTATAGGAGGCAGCTAGCAATATGAGCTTCAATATTGCTTAAAGTCACATTATGTCTCACTTTCAGTTTGGGTAGAAACGCATTCCTTTCAGCTCTATATTCATCTTTAATTGTGTTTATATTAGTGTTTTTTGCAGGCAGGGGGCGAACTTTGATGACATTTGTAATAACACAGAGCAATGAAGGACACGGTCTCGCTTAACATGTGCCACATGCAATACTAGATTCCCATTTAGCATTGTCACTTTCGTCATTTTTATAACCCAGTAAAGTTCCAGGCTTTCAAATTTCATGTTTCCTGTACATATAAAGCCTTCAACTTCCACCATCATGCGTATGTAAACATATGATTAACGGGAGCAAATAATACATTACTCAGCAAAAACAAATCCCAGATCGTATCAGCTAGTTGTCAGCAGCACGTGGTACATAAATCCCGCTGTCTCATCGCTCGATAATGTGGGAGAAAGTGGGAGAACTCACTAGCAGTATTTGGTAAGTTCTCATTCAGACTGTTCAATGGCGTGGACAAGTCGTGTAACATGATATTTCATGCCTCCGAGAAGGTTCTCTGGTCACGAGCGTAGTTCATCCCGCTGACTGTCATGTATCCCACTTCTGATACTAAATTGTATCGACGAGGAAGAAAGCTCCAGTTTCTAACAAATGTTTGTCAATAACTTTTGTATGAAATTAAGAAAATTCGGATGAGGGTTTAATGTTAATTTACTTTTTAACCACCTGCTTACACGAGCCAACAGTTTCGGTCGTCTCAGCTTCATAGTCTATAGCCCAAGATATAACGTTACATAATAACACGCAGTGATTATTCTAATGTATACCTCACTCTGAGCAGTCACCTCACATGAACCGAAAATGAACTCAGTCACGGCAAAGTTTGATCTTTAAAATTGTTCAGTTCACTGCAGATCATGCAAAGAAAGGATAGAGTTAACAACCAGAGACATGAGCTTGGTGAAGTTATTATCAGTATAGATGATAACCCACCTACCAATAGCAACGGTACAGAATATATACATGCATTTTGAATTAAAAACTGAAGCATAATTGTGTGACGACAGAGCATGTCTTTTATTTAGACTGTCCATCAGCGTTATGCTTCTTAAATGATTGAACAAATTCACTCAGTATTCTATGTTATATTATTATCATGTTTCATTTGTGCATATTTTAGACTGTAAAGACAGATTACAGAAATTATAAGCATGATACAATCGTAAACACAGTTTAAAACAATTAAGCACTTTATAGTTAATAGTAAATAAACAAAGTGAAATTTTAAATCGAAAAAAACTTCACTTACGTGTAAATAGATAAATACATTTTTAGAAATTTCCAAAACTTAAATTTAAAAATTATCAACTTATCTGCTATGTTAGCACACTAGCACAACACACTAACCCACTCATATAGATAAAAAGAACACTAAAAAGGAAATAAAACAAATCGGTGTTCACTATGTAGTAAGACTTGAGCATTTGCTGGTGCATTAAGGCTGATAAGAAGAAAAAAAAAATGCCCACTGCTACAGTAAGATTAGGAAATAATTTTACAAAGAACGATATTCACAAGCGTAGCTTTATTATCGTGCTATCTGGAATCTTACTCATATAAATGGTGATGATAAAATCAGCAAACCATTATTAATTTAAGAGAATGGTCATATTTTGCACACGTACCTTCGCAACAGTTAGGCAAAGCATGTTGACCGAAGAAACAAGCACTAGAGCAGCTATGGCGGACTATCGTCCTAACGGCTGGTTGTGTGCAAGTGTGCGTGTTTGTGTGATTTGGATTGTTAACGTAGCTTTAAAAATTTTTCAGTCATAAATCTACGATGTCTGCATTGTGACAGTTTATAGTGATGTCTAGCACTGGGACATGATGCCGCAGACATGTAGCATCATGTCCCACCCAGACACATTATCCTGACACCAAGCCGACTAGTCCTAACACCAACCTCTTAATGCTAAGTCTTTCGTATGACTCGGCAGGGGTTCGAAGACTCGACCTCCCGTATCCGTGGCGGACGCTCTAACTACTAGGTTACCGGAGCGGTCCGTTTGCTAGTATGCTGATAAAGAAATTCATTTTTGCAATTTTAGGAACTGGTCCCACTTGGCTTGAACGTATTACGCAATTACAGATCAAAACGTCTGCGATTCAGTACTTGCCAGGTGTGAAATTTTTGTTTTTTGGTATATATATCAACTTATCTGCTAGGTTAGCACACTAGCACAACACACTAACCCACTCATATAGATAAAAAGAACACTAAAAACGAAATAAAACAAATCGATGTTCACTATGTAGTAAGACTTGAGCAGTCTGACCAGTCATAACACTAACTTCTTAATGCTGAGCGCCTAGCGACGCAGCTGTAAGTACCATTTTTATAAGTCTTCGTTATGACTCGGCCGGGATTCGAACCTGCGACCTCCCGCATTTGAGGCGGACACTCTAACCACTAGGCCACCTGAGCGGTATGAACTTAACAGTAACATTACATTTGTACATTTCGATTTTTCATTTACCAATCCTCAAAAAGACACGAAAGCAGTAAAATTTAACATGACACAGAAATAGATTACATTCGAAGATACATAGGAAAATGGAATTGTAAAACAGCAATAGATTATGTTTGAAGATACATAGTAAAAATGAAATAAAACAGCAACAGATTATGTTTGAAGACACATAGGAAAATTGAAATAGAACAGCAATTGACAATGTTTGAAGTTGCCTAGTAAAACTGAATTAGAACATCAATAGACTATGTTCGAAAATGCCTAGTAAAATTGAATTAGAACAGCAATAGACTACGTCTGAAGATGCCTAATAAAACTGAATTAGAACAGCAATATACTCTGTTTGAAGATGCCTAGGAAAATTGAATTAGAACACAGCAATAGATAATGTTTGAAGATACCTAATGAAATTGAATTAGAACACAGCAATAGATTATGTTTAAACATGCTTAGTAACATTTAACAAATGATTCCCAATTAACTGCAGTTGTTCTCAATGACATATCAACAATAATTTTAATCACAGGTATCTATGAAGGTGTTTTGATTTTTTGTGTGTGTGTGTGTGTGTGTGTGTGTGTGTGTGTGTGTGTGTGTGTGTGTGTGTGTGTGTGTGTGTGTGTGTTAGTATGACCAATGGAAAAGAAAATGTCAATTATTTTCATGCTTTTTCATAATCTATCCCAGGCCCCTTTATGCTTTAAATTTTATTGGCTTGTGTCTTCACATACCGATTCACAGCCTCAGACATATTACGTGGCTATATGTATTTAAAAAAATAACTTTATGATTTACAAATATGTGCAAATCAAAAACCGCATATAAAGAAAAACTACTATATTTGACCTTTCGAAAGCGATCTCAGAATGGTGAGGCAAATATAATACTGTAATGGTGCATAATGTTGTAGATATCTTTCGCTGTGCATTCTGTTGTGGTCAGGGTGACACGTAACCATTAAGTTTGACGTATGGGCTAGGCTCTCAAAAACTTACCAGCTTGTAATGTTTAATAACTCTTGCTTGGGAGGTGTAATTGAATTTAAATTAGAGTTCGTTCGATAATGGTGAGACAGATATGTTAACGTAAGGCCATGTATGGGAAATGACAAAGCTAAGACAAACCAGAGCACACAGATCTTATAAAATGATATTTTCCAGAATTGTTATTTAAAAAAAAGGCGGTCTAGAGAGAATTATTCTGCCTTCGACAGGGGTGCTAAAATTTTGGTAGTTAGAGAAAATTAATCCTGACTGCCTAAGTTAAACGAGGGGTGGGGTGTTCCCCAGACGAAATTTCATGGTTTAAGTATCATGCAACGAAGTTTTAGGCAGTCCATGTTTTTCGGCCGAAGCAAGAACTTCTTGATTCCGGGCGAGTTTGGGAAAGTGTTCTCCCGTTATAAATTGTCCAAATGGCAGGGCGTCTGGAAATTTGAGTAACCCGGAACCAGAGAAGAGACAGAGGGAATTATCTTAAAAAGCGAGAGAGGGCTCGGGAATGCACCAAGATGTCTCAATTACATTGTTCATTGATGTAAGTTTGTAATTATTTGCTGAATTTTTTGTTTTTAAATTCATACTTCAATTTTACTTGTGTTCATTGGTTAATTGTTTTACTTCATTCATCTTCAGTGTTACATGACTAATGCATTCTAGGATATCATACAATATTTCATTAATATGAATGTGTTCGGATTTAGGGATTTGTATGTAATAGAAATCATGTATTGTAGGAATTTCATGCATTATTCTGATATGAATTGTGAGAATTAATTTATCTTTCTTAAATGGCGTGCAGCATATATGTTAAGGATTGATTTTACTATATCTATGTTAATGAATCCCTAATTAGCAAAGTAACGTAGTTAGGACAGGGAGTGAAACCCATTAATGCATTTGTGTAATTAAGTTTTGAATTCTTTTCAACCAAACATCGATGGTGTTAGCATTAGGAGCAGTTTGTCGACTGACATAGCTAATATTTTACAGCCACAGCAGGGTGTATTGGTTTATCTAAACGGTTTAATTATGCCATTGTTCCAGTTAGGGTTGCGAGTAGCCGCTAGAAAAGAAATAAACTGACGTTAATAGATTGTTTGTATATCAGTGTCAGGTTGCGAACAGAACATAGCTTTGTTCTGTTGAATTACGATAAGACAATATCTGACGTAAAAAGAGTTGGAATATAGTTCCATCCCAGAAGTAAAAAAAAAAAACCAGTGGCACATATTTAGATGGGGTATTATATTTTATTTAAAGGACAAAATAGCTCCATATCTGTACTGCAAAAGTGGTAAAGAGCGCCTTCTACAACCAGGATGGTTGATGACCTGCAGAGGGGTGAGCGAGAGAGAGAATGAATACTATCGCCAACAGTGATTTGGAAAGACCGGAAACAACCAGTTGATGCTGATATGCCGACATTTTGCTTTCGATCATATACTCGATTATGATGAAATTTGTTCTATCAGTGTGAAAGAACAGATAACTGAATTAAGTATAAATTTTATAACTCTATTTCTACGAGAAAGCGAATCATTCAAATATCATGTTCAATTTCATTTTGTTTATGTACTTGATTAAATTGTTATATTTTGCATACGTGGGCTGATGTTGTTCTACTCTATATTACTGCTCAGGTCTCTGTTATTCAATCCATTAATGTCATATTTTATGTTATTAATTACTCGATCCGGGCAATAACACCACGGCCGATCATCTCTTAGATAACGATAACCAACAAACCATGAGGAGTGGGGATCTCACACCTTCACCACCTTCTGACAAATTGCAATAACTATAAAAAATATATTTCCGTCTATAAGGATTTCATATTCAATAAGTTCGTGAAGGAAGGAAAAGATGTTAAAACCAGTTATGTTTGTAGCTAGCTTTAGATTCATTGGGCATTCTATAAACAAGTACTTCAAAATGTAGATGATGAAATATTTGGAGAAAAATGTAACGGTTTGCAAATATGCAGCCTAAGTAATATATCTTATTCAGACAGAGCACTTTACAATTACATACAGAATAACGTCAAGTTGTTAGCCTCTAATCCAGTATATAAATTCATGTAAGTGCTAACAAAATATGTAAACCTTTCAAAATTCGTGTTGACAAAAACTTTGTAAGTTTAATTCTTTATCTGGGTGATATATTGCCATGAATCATATATTGTGTAAAATATGCAATCAGCAAAGCGTTATGGAGTACACTCAAATCTCTATTTGTTATCTAGTACTGGTTCTTCAGTTTAAAATTTCGAACGACCATTTTCCCCCTATTTTCTAATATTGATTTATCTTTAGCAATTTATATATCGTCTTTTCGCTTCACTCCTAATTTGATTCCATAGTACAATGCAAAAATCGTAGATTAATATACATTCTGGCATTTATTTTATTTATCTTCAAACTCATTTTTTTTTTTTATTTATCGATTTTCTGCTTTTAAATTCATCTCGTCTAACAACCAATGTAAGATACTTCATACTCATTTTTTAAAATTAAATTTAGTTTTGACTGTCACTATATTTGCTTTTTGTTTTTCTCAACTGTATAAATTATTTCACTTAATGCATGGTACTTTTGATTTAGTTTTGTTCTTAAATGAATCTGTTTCCGTTGTAAATGTTCCAAATTTATTCTATCATTTTTTCTCTCATTCGCTTCATCGTTATTATTACTTGGCACCACATTAATTATATTAACCAGTTCTCAGTGATCATATTATCTTGTATCTATTTTAGATTATTCAAGCTCAGAACGTAACTTGCTGTAAAAATAAAATCTGTAAATCTAATATATTTTATCGGTTTGATCTTATAACACAAATCTATAACAGATAATTCGTAAGTTATCATCATAGCCTTTGTCATAGCCTTTATCATCATAGCCTTGATCGTGATTTTATAAACATTTATTTTGTATTTGTTCTTTTCTAACCTTTCGGTTATCTCTGTTAAATCGTTTTTTTTCGGCAACTCTGACTGTATTGGTGTTATCTGTTATGTTGCTGATCAATTGGTATTTAAAATAATCTATTACCTTTTTAATCTCTTGATTGTTTTGTTGGATGTTATTATTCATTAACTCTTCCATCTGTGATTGTAAAGTTTTATATTTTTTAGAGATGCTGTGATTTTTTATTCCCAGGTTTGTCTCTAAATCATTAACTCACTGTTTAACCTCTGTTCGCTTGGTTATAAATATTTATCAACATTAGCTACCCACCCCTGTATGTATGCTGTTTCAGTTAGGCTTGTTTTGCAATAGGCGTGTATATTTCAAGGCTGTACAAACATGATATTTGAAACCACCCTTCTTGCAATCTTGTCATTTTTGCTGCAAAAGATATTATTCCTAATTTTATGGGATATATTATAATACCCAATAACCAAATATAGGTTTTGCGTTGAAATGAGCAATCTACCATTTATAATATTAATTTGATTGGTAAAGTATTTTTTTTTTCTGTAAGTCTCTCAATGATAATATACCTTTCCATATAATTTTTCCAGGAACGATTCAGTAAATGACTAGTGTTTTTCTCGTAAAAACATTTGTCAGAAGAAAACAAAAATGTCTTTTTATGCAAGCAGAACTTTGGAATTCCCTAACTTTTGTGTTGTATTCACACATTAATTTAATCGTAAGTTTGGGATACTAAACCTAATTAATAAAATCTTAAGTTTGGAATACTAATTCTAAAAACCTTTGTTATTTCAATAATTGCGATAGATGTGACCATGTCCTAATAAAATATTCAAATATCCTATTTATTTTAGCCATGTAATATTTTCCTTCAAAATCTCAACATTTATCTGTAAATTGCCAGGTGACAATGTCCGAAGCTTTTTCCAATGTCAATAGTTAGAATTAGACGAGAAAGCGCTTGTATTTTGCTCTGGTTTAGGGATGCATGTGATAATACCTCGCTTTTGTGTAATAGAAAATGGAAATGACCTGTATCGATTATTTATTAACCTTAAAATAAATTGTCCTAAATATTTTATTTGTAAAACAATAAATTAACCGTAAAGCCATCCAGTCCACGAGCCTTGGAATTGTTCATACTTCTGGCCGCTTAAGAGACTTTTTCATAGGATATTTAACCTCTTAACTACTTGTCGTCGATGCTGTTAAACTAACTACTGGCGGGTAAAATTGTTCATGTAAAAATTACCAAACAGTGGTGATTCAGATCTTTAGCAACCATTTCAATATAAACAGAATTGATGGGTTCGCAATTTATCAACGGATTTAAAGTCAAGATCTTGCAAAACTACCTCTAGAACCAATTTCTATTATACTTGTTTTTTACGGGGGGGGGGGGGAGGCGGATAGATTAACATACACAGAGATACTGGATTTACGCCAGATTCGTTAAAGGTCTAATGACACAATCTAAATATCTTTTTGAACCCACTGTTGTTCAAATACAATTATTAAAAATACCCAAGGAAATAGTGATGCTAACGATTGACAGTAATGAGAGGTTTTTATGAACGTGTAAATTTAACAGAAAACTTAACAGATGATTAACATGAAAATGTTTAAAGTGAATAGCTTCCACCTGCAGTGAAGATTATTTACTACACAAAAAAGGAAAGAAAATTTAAAGATGTGTATATGCCGTAGAAATGATTAATTTGAAGACAGAATATGAGAAATATGTTTTTGAGTATATAAAAAACAGATCTAAGAGTGAAAAAGAAGTTAGTAAAGAAACAGACCCAAACAAACAAGCATTCTTGCAAGAACAGTTGTAAGGAGTTGCAGGTAAAAGATCACAATTAGCTGAAAACTGACACAGTTGGAGCGAAATTTTAGATGATAATATTGAACAAAAAACAGTCCAAATTAAGACAAAACTTAGATTTAGTCGAAAAAGTGAAACAAACGTTTAAATAAAAGGGTGTTACATAAGGTGCAATAGCGACTGCAATATGTATGACAATATAATTTTGTAAAATGTCTAGTAGGGGGTGGAGGAGGAGCAAGAGAATGTTGTGCTCCATCAGGAGACAAAGATGATTCTTTCCTTTCCAAGATGCAAAAAGCCTAATTGGTAATTATTTGTTTCATTAGCAGCGGCATTGATTGAAATTATTGGCAGTGTATTAAGCTGACGTTTGAAAACACCTGGTTAGGTTATTACTGTTCTATCTTAACTTATTTTGGTATTAATATGTTTGTTACTCGCATGTTTAATTGCAGGTATTAACAAAGCAACGACTATGATTAGAGGTTTGTAAGCCATTCGAAAAAGTAAATTATAGCAACTCATGCAGTCGTTATTATCAATATCAATTATTGTTTATTTATTTCATGGTTAATATTTGGGGGTTGGCGTTGGGGGAGGGCATTTCTAAACTGGACTTTGTCCACACTTTGTGATTTCCATGTGTCATATTAAGTCAGATATCATATAAGCTGTGTACATTCTCCGCCATACTGCCAGTGATATTATCACCATCATAATCCTTCTTTTCTGCATTATGCTATTCACTTTGTCCTCCCATTCGTACTCGTCATTGTTACTGTCGCAGATTGTTTATAAGCCTTTGAAGTTCCGTTCTTTTCTACACTGGTTTCAACAGTAGGGTATAATCCAAGTTAACACGGGTCTTTGGGTTTCCTTAAATTGTTGCTGCATCAGACGATACTTCCAGTTTTACAACTATGTCACCCGATAACAACAAGATACCATCACTATCAACATTATTGTCTAATTAACTTCAAAATCTGTTATGTATTGTTGGAAAATAGTCCTAATCTGTTAATCATTACCACAGACATTCCGTCTTCAAATTAAAAGTTCAATTTACTATTTTACAGTATCTTGAATATTGAAGACATGACGTGTAAGCGACAGGCGTGATATTGCCACCTTGAATATATAAGATGCAGATTTCATTTGTCTGTTACTTTGATTGAGCCGTGTAAGACCTTTAGCTGTCAACCCGTTGGTATTTTGCGGAAAGAAGCTGTCCGACCGGTTGACATCAATTTTCCCCATTGAATAAATGTATGGTAGTTTAATCTTCCTCTACCACAAAACCAAAATCTACAATTTATTTCACAAATTCAATTACCTTGCTTTTTAAAATCTTTATATACCTTTCAATAGTATCCTTCGTCGAAATTTAGTGGAATATTTAAACTGTTGCATATTATGTTAAATTGTTTTAAGTCAAGGTTGTTATTGTAATACTTAAAAGCTTTTAAAACCAGGTAAAGATATTGTACACTCACTAATTTCCTAATCTGGAAGCAAATGCTAAACATGTAAACAAATTTAACTAACTCTGGAGCATTTGGATACGTTAAATACCAGTAGGAAATCTCACAACATGTTGTTGCCATCCAAACTGCCCGTTTTAGTTGATTCTGCCAATATCTCGTGTCTTAATGCATTCTCTATCTCTTAAGACAATTTGTACTGTCAGATATAAAGAACAATTGTAAAATATGTTTAGTGGTTGTCTTCGAAGAATTTGGTTTCAGTGAAGTAAATTTATTTAGTAAAATATGTTCTCTTATGTGAGCACACCGATCCTCTCTTTAATGTTTTCCATATCCATGTGCAGTATTTGAACGAGTTTCTATTTCATTCTGTCTGTTTGTCTGTCTCTCACACACACAGACACACACTCTCTCTCTCTCTCTCTCTCTCTCTCTCTCTCTCTCTCTCTCTCTCTCTCTCTCTCTCTCTCTCGTCTTTTCATTTCCTCCACTGCATGACCAATTTAATCTAGTTGATTTTACATCTCTGGTATTTTGTATTTCTTCTTGTTCTACAGTATCTAATTTTCTCTACTGCATTTGCAACATTTTATAATTGACGGTTTCTCCGATAAATGTTGCCTTAAGGACGCGAGTTAACACTGTTCCACGTTATTAAGTGTTGACTGTATCATTTGTGTAGTTTAACTTATTTACTACTAAATGTCAAGTGAAAGTTGTAAGAAAATTGTGCCTTCAAAATCTGTTTATCCAGACAATAAAACATGTACTGGATTTTACTTCACTCATGTGATGTAAAGGTTGTTTATTAAAGGTGTTAAAACTGTACATGGTAACATATTTTGCCCCAAAGAATGTATAGTTAACTGGGACAACTGTTAAACCCTTTTGACTAGCTTGTGGTCTTTTGAACTGCGTTTATTTTCAACTATTTTAAAATACAGCTGTAATCAACTTTATATTTTATAATACTTTATATTTATTTTCTTCTGTGATGCATTTACTACAGAAATAGAATAGTAACTGTACTGTTGTCGGCTTATCACGCTTTAAACATTGTGTTGTTTACTGGTGATATTTTATGTGTATTTCTTATTTTCCCCTCTGGTTTGGGATCGACATAAATTCACAAGCCGTGAATATTTTAACTTCTATATTCTCTAATGCGCTGTTTCCCCATATTTATCAGAATCTAGAAACCCCTTATCTTCTTTTGTAAACAAATCGTGCTCTTAATACAACTATTTATGCACTTTTCTTCAGTCGTTTCAAATGGAGGTGTCATGTATTTAATGTCACATGACTCCTAGCTGTTGATCGAATCATCGTATCCTTTCCATTTCACAAGTACATACATTTTAGCATTAATTTGGGTTTTGTTTTCATCTTTATACCTTAATACTTTTACACTTTGTCTTAGAGATAACTCGTATTTGTAAAATATATCCTCCATATCATCTCCTTTCAAATAGTCCTGTTTGTAAACAATTGCATATCCTAAAGTACCTGATTTTAAACATTTACTAGGTAAAGTTAAAAAGGTGGCCCTTTTAAAAAAAATAATTTTGTTGTAATTTTTAAATTATGTCCTTTTCACCGATTTTAAATTTAGGAGTTCGAAATACATCAGTTGTCAAGAAAATGAATAGACTGGTCCATACCTTTGATCTGTTTTCCTTTGCTTGATTTGACCGAAGTAATGTCTATGATCTGTTTTCCTTTGCTTGATTCGACCGGAGGAAAGTCTATGATCTGTTTTCTTTTCTTGCTTCGACTGCAGTCATGTATATGACCTGTGATGAGTTTATTGTATCAATCAATTTAAATTTTGAAGACACATTAACACGTTTTCTTGTTTTGTTTTGTGTAGAATACTTTCACATTCTAGTCGTAAATGTTCTGTTAAATCTTTCCACAATAGATACTTTCTTTTGGTCTGAGTAAGGTAGCAAGTATGCTTTCAATATATTTCTTTCCGACAGATCTTTAGCATTCCTATTGTAAAATGTTTTCTTCATCAAACCGTATATTTTATAGTTTAAACTCGCTCTAAAGCATTCTCTAAGGCATGTCATCTCCCTTTTTTGTTTTCACGTTTAACCCTCAAGCGTATTTTGTGAAAATATCGATCACTATCAAAATATATTAATTTTGTATTCATTAATATTTTTCAAATGCATGGTTGTGATACGCGAGACACCAACTGCACAAATTTCTTGAACTGAAATCTCAAAATAAAGAGCATGTAGTCAGACTAGCAAATCAGCCACCTAAACAGCACGCACTGACTGTAGTGATGGCAATGGACAGTTTCGTATTTTTCATAGGGTTATAAGTTTAAAAAAAGGAAATTTCCCAGGTTTTCCTCACTGGTCATACAGGCTATTTTTTTTTTTTTTAAACCCTCTTATATCTTGCGTACTGTTAAAAGAAATTATAATTCCCTGTATTTTGGTGTGTGATCGATGGGTGTAGTTTGGCCTTCCTTCACATGTATATATATATGTGTATCTGGTTTAAAAAAATGCTATCTCCCATTGGTTATTTTCACTTCCTGCGCTTCAGAAGTAAATTGTAAAGAAAAAGCCAATAACATTTTCTTGCCTTTTATATATTTTGCAATTTATTCATTGCCGTTCCAGAAGCTGGTATTATCTAGTCTGGCAAAATTTCTTTCCACTATTTTAATAACTGCTAAAGATAGTATAGTTTATACTAATTAAGTTGAATTTGTTAGCACCTGAGAAAAGTCCTTTTGGTTTGCTGTTTGCTTAGATCATGTACAATTTCTACAAACACAATATCCAAAGAAATTTCAGCCACTGTACATGAAAGTAACATAGAGGTATGCCAACATTCTCTCCAATGTACATGTTGCAAATGCAAACAACCTCACCTTATATCTGTCACGCTCACGAAGTACATAATACCTGTAGTGGGCGGCCAATAGTAATAGTAGTTGTTGGTAATTGTTTTTGAGTCAGAGGTGAACTAGAAAACATTATTTGGTTTGCTTTTGTGTTTAAAGTTTTACAAGTAGACTTTTTAGTGCCGAGGCAGTTGGAGTAAAGTGTTTGTCCAAGAACATCACGGTAATCGATCTGAACTCATCAGTTGGCAGGATTCAAACTCTCACCCTTTGGTCGCAAGTCCACTACGCTAACCACTGAACCACCACGACTCCTCGAAAGTAGAAATAGAAGTAGACAATGACAGTCTTAATAGCTGTACTTACATGATGCAGAAAAGTAAATAAATAAAAAAGGAAATTACAAAATAAACATTGCACTAAAAATATATAAACAAATGAAAGATGGCGATCAGAAGGGATTTTTTTCTTAAATGAAAGGGCAGCTGCATTTAAATATATTAAGGTGACCTGAACTTCAGCTTAATTTTTCTAGAGCTCAAGTTTATTCTCTAGCATGAAATTTGAAATAAATGTGACATAAATGAGTATATAACTGAAACAGAGAAAAAAGATTATCAAATATGATATGATTAGAAATGAAAGAAAACAGTGATCAACTATTCTTTCTGTAAATATTCAGGTTTTACCTGAAATCTCCACGCTACGGAAATATTTTCGAATTAATGCTCCTACAAACAACAAGCAGTTAAGAAACAATAACCATGACCCAAGTTTTATAGGCACAGCATTTAGGCTTAAAATTGAATGAACCCATTACTCCCTCTCTTGTCATCGTTCTCGACTTGGCTTGTAAGACAAAGCATTTATGAGTTTTAAGCTATTGTAGGTGTTATCAAATCCGCATTGTCTAGTCATATTTATCAATTGTACTGAAACATTAAATCTTGCTCTTGAAATAGGTAAAACACCTGCCAAATGTGCGTTCAGAAATTATTTTGGCACCTGTTCATATTGTAAACTTTATTGCTCCTACATGACAACGAGCACCATAAAACTCATTCTGTTTCACGAAGATATGTGAACTTTATCGCTGCATTACCCTCTGCAAATGATGTACAAAATCATTGTACTACGGAAAATCGTCTTTCCCTATATACCTTTCCATAATTTTATGTAAATCGTTAGACTTGAGATGTGTTTTGGCGCCGTTGACCAAAAATATCGTTTCGCCTACAATACGACTAAGTTGTTTTGTGTAACATTGGTTCAGTTAAATTCCAAATATAAATCCGTTTTAGTTTTCCTATTACCAACATGACCAACACTCCCAAACAACAAATTTCAGGTCAGGCAATTTTCTGGTTGCAAAGCTAAGAAACACACCTCTAGTTTCTCATCATCCCGAACTCCAAACACTTTATTCTCCCGATAAAGCATATAGCACAGGCATATTGTGGTAGGCCTCCTCTGCCGTTCCTGCTTTTGTCATTCTTGTCATTCATACTGAGTACCTTTTTAAGAATTCTATGTGAACTGAAACTAAATTTAATAACAGGCGTTAAAGTAAAGGGACATATGTCAAATTCGATTTTTCAAACATTTCTTGACAAAAATGTACGTAGTTATGTCCCCTGTTTGTTCAGGAACTTGGCTCTTACATACTGAACTTAGCTTTCTTTAATTCAGCCATATTTGCAACATCTAGGTCTTATGGACGCATTTAAAGTTTTCATCGATTACATAAATACTGCAGACGTATTTCATGAATCAGTGCTTCATTCAAGAGCTTACCTTAGTAAGCTATCACAAACTGGAATTATAATTCTTATAACTATTAAGGGGGTTACTCTACAGATATTATCAACTTCCGAGAGACTGACAGGTATCAGGTGAAGTTGGAGAGAATGTTGGCAAACCTCTATGTTACTTTCATGTACTGTGGCTGAAATTTCATTGAATATTGTACTTATGGAAATTATACAGGATCTAAGCACACAGCTAACCAAAATGACTGCTCCCGTATACTAAAAAAACCAACCTAAATTAGTCTGAAGTACACTATTCGTTAGAAGTTATGGAAGTAGATAAAACGAACTTTGCCAGACAACGCAGTGCCAGTTTTTGCAAGTGCAATGAATGAATAACCAAAATCATTAAAATATAGAAAAAAGTATCGGCTCTTTTTTTATAATTTACCTCTGAAGACCAGGAAGGGAAAATGAGTTAAGTGGAGCTAGCAGCTTTTTATTACATGCACATCGGAAATTAGACCAAGCTGCATACCTAAAACTTAAATTACACAAACAACCATATACCAAAATAAAGGAAATTAAAAGTTCTTTTTATAATACATGAGAAATGCAAGGTCTTTTTTAAAAAGCCAGTATAACCAGTGAGGAAAACGAGGGGAAATGTTTTTCTTTAAAAATCTAACTTATAAAAGATACGAAACTGTAGAGCGCCAACTAAGCTGCCCACGTATACTTGAATTCATGTACATGATATACAAACAGGTGCAATCTGTCGTATCTAGCACAGAGAGAGAGAGAGAGAGAGAGAGAGAGAGAGAGAGAGAGAGCATTCGGATAGATTATTTATTTTCTTTCATCTAACAAAACGATATGACAATGACAATACAATTTCTAGTTATCTAATATAAAATGTTAAGGTTGAAAATTCATATGCTCTCTCTCTCTCTCTCTCTCCTTTCATCCACCCATCCTTTACAATGCACACATATAGATGCTTAAAACAAACATTTAAAAGTAACTAAACTAATTTATACTAGTAATGAAATTCTCTCGGAGAGATGCTCGCAAGTTTAATAGATTGTCAACACAAATTTACTTTACCCCTATTAAACTTTGCCTTTGTACAGAAAGTTCATATACATAATAATGGATGTTATGTCATAATCAACCATGCTTAATAATTCTTTGGATTTTTTTAAGATATGTAAATCAGAATATGTTGAAAGTACTTTAACATCCAGACTGGTTTCGATTGTGACTTCCCGAGGGACATACAGATACAGGTTTTTTGTTGTTTTTTTTTTTTGTCTTCCTATAATTTGCATTGACAGCCCGTCAATGATACGAATAGTATGGCAAACAATTGGTTGTATCAATGATACGAATAGCATGGCAAACAATTGGTTGTATAAATGATACGAATAGTATAGCAAACAATTGGTTGTACAGTATTAGATGTATGCAAGTAAAACTGGGTTTCGAGCAAAGATTGTCTCAATGACGTTTTCTGTAGACTATTTTTAATGGGTGCTACTATTATCGAACTGCATATTTTTTTTGGGGGGGGATTTCTTATTCTTCACCAGCGATATAATTTTTTCGGGGTGGTCCTCACCAAACGGTAGATTATTGGGGTGGAGGGCGTATTATTCTCATCTCCAACTGTAGAATATTGATGGGGTGGGGTTTATTCTCATCCAGCTATTCAATACGGGAAATGGTTGTGTAATTCTCTTCCAGCTATGGAATATTGCTACTGGGGATCAGAATAAATGAATGAACTATCATGATTCACTATGCAATTCAACTTGTACGCTGCAAGTTTCTTAACAATATGTATTTTACAAGTTAGAAAAAGTACTAAATTTTATTAATGTGTGTTTTGTCTTTGAGATTGTTCTAAATTGCTTCATTTATGATTTTAATTTACTGTATTAACTGAACTTCATGCCCTGCAATCTTAACCTCTCAGTTTGTCACCAGACTGTATCCAACATAGTTGCAACTATATTTTTTTTTTCACAGTTGTAATGCTTAATATTGATTTTATATTAGTCTGCTCTGTTCTGTAATGCCTAAAATGTGGACTGCTAAGGCCATGTCTGCAAAGTGTCTGTTAAAAAAATGCGCAAAAAGTCAGTGAGTCTTAAGGCCAGGTCTGCGAAGTGTCTGTTAAAAAATACACAAAAACTCAGTGAGTCATAAGGTCATGTCGGTAGAGTGTCTGTTAAAAAATGCACAAAAAAACTCAGTGAGTCATATGGTCTTGTCTGTAAAATGTCTGTTTAAAAAAAAATGCACTAAATTCTGTGCGTCATAAAATGATGTCATGTTACTACAATGTCTATCGTTCTAAGTTTATAAACATTCGTTTTCCCTTGTAATGATGACGTATGAAACAACACCAGCATGGACAAGTCTCAGAATGTCAAGGTCGGTGCCAGCATGAAGACAGTTAACACAAAATAAATGATGTCCACGTCAGAGAAATTTTCCTTTTTGACATAAATTACATTGCAATCTCGTCTACAAATTATTTCAGGAATAGAAATGCAATCATTCTCTTTGCACTCGGGGGTTAAATAGTACAATGCCGGGCCAAATTTAAACTTGTGAATTGCTATTAATGGCATATGTGTCTACCGAAGCGCTTGTTCAAGGCAGATAACAATAACCTTGAGAAAAGAAGAAGAATCAGCTACAGAAAACAAAGCGTGGACGTTGAAAAATGTGTCTGAAGATCATAATGCCTTTAGGGAAAGTTCGAGAACGTCTGCAGCATAATGTAAAATTAGTTTCATACAAGCAGATACCATACCATATAGGCAAATGTAATTTTTCACAAGAAATAAACATGACGAATCATATTTTGGAAATAATCAGCGTAATGAAAGGTCCGCTTTTCAAATCTGAGTTAATGTTTTCGAACTCGTAGCAGCAATGTAGATACTTTGTTGGTAAAATCGTCTCAGGTGACGGGTGTCCCGCGCGTTAGAATTAGGAAGTTCTTCATTCAAGTCCAGTTTTTCCGATACGACCCAGCAGTAGTGTCTTACAGACATTCAAAATTTCAATGTTTCATAGCTAGTCTTGAAAATAGGTATGTGGCTGGAAGAGATACAATTGTGTATCCTAATAAATTGAGTGAACCTCGATTGAATTGCTCTAGTAATGGAGGACTTGAGTAGAGTTAGCAGAGTTCGTAGTTTGAGTTTTTGAACCCAAGGGACTTATTATTTTCTCCTGATACATTTTGTAGGAGAGCGTGATATTGGCATTATGTTAGTGCATTCATCTAATATTGACAATTAGGTCATAGTGAAATCTCTATATAGTAGGATCCCGTAGCTGTAGGAGATACCACGGCGTTACTCAGAAAGAAAGTGAATATGTGACCGATGATGTTGGCCCATTGTTTTCGACTGTGGTAGCTCAGGTGATAATGCTTCTTGCAAGTGATATGCAGGTTCCAAGTTTTACGTAATAATCTGGTTATGCACTTTCTTCTTTACACCCGAAAATTGCAGTGTGAAAACCTGTCAGTGGCGTACTAAGGGTAAATGGCGCCCGGGGTGACGATGAAGGCTCAATGGAGTGTTGGTACCCCAAGACCTCTGGCGCCCAGGGTAACCGCAGGTGCAACCACTGTATCTATTACTCTATTTATCGTATGTGAAATATGAGAGAGAGAGAGAGAGAGAGAGAGAGAGAGAGAGAGAGAGAGAGAGAGAGAGAGAGAGACTAACAATTGGATTCTTGGTAGCAATGTTAATTAAAACAATTTAATGACTTACGAGAGAAACGGAAATCAAACCAAAGTCAGAAACATCTGTACTTCATAGCTTCATAGCATATATAGTGTATCGAGCATTAATTTCACACTGATCTTAGTGTAAGACACTCATGTGAAATGATGCAACATGGTTTTCTTTACATGGTTCACTTGTTATTTAACAATAACAATCTAGTTACGACATCCGACGGAGTATTCTAATTCATCATGAACAAATGTGCTATAACCATCTTTTTCAAAGGGAAATTACTTCCATACTAGAACCATCTTTTCCCAAGGGAAATTAGTTCCATGCTCGAGTCATCTTTTCCAAAAAGGAAATTACTAAGTAATATTACGCTAATTTACTATACCAGTAACTAACTGTCGTAATTCATTTTGGGCTTGAGCAGATATTTTTACTTTGAACAAGGGCAAGCTGCACATCAATGTCAACATCATTTGATACCTAACTTTATACATTACAACATATTGATCCATTCAAGGGCATGTAGGTACATCGTTCAACAGAATTATCAGCTCGCATGCTTGTTTAAGTTTCTAAAACACATGATAATTCGAAGCAAGAATGAACTTAAAAGATACATAAGCAAAGCACGTGCAGTAGGTGCATATGAAAATGAGTCACATCGAACCAACTTGGGGAGGATTGTACTTCTTCAGAGCGTAGGATACTTGTATAGACTTGTCCCCGATAGTTCTTGTGTTTAAAGAAGCAACAAACGGGCCAGGTCAAAGCTAAAATTTTTGGAGTGATATTGTTATGTATCTTTAATTTGTATTGTTTGTTAGTTTTGTTGGGGTTTTTTAATTCATTATATGCTATGGAAAATTGTATTTTGAACTTGACTTTATCCAAAAAACAAGTTCATTATATACCTAACTAAGCCCGCTATTCTGTAAACAAATAATATATAGTTAATATTTTCTCTATGAGTGTGAGGTAAATATAAGGATCAATATCAATAGAAGTAACCATATTTATTAGGGTCTGGGTCATGGTTATTGGAATTCCCCCATTAAAATTCCTAGCCTACCCGATGTTTACCACATTCTATATTATAATTTTAGTAACAGAATCTTCTAGAATGAACGTTTCCATTAAGTAATAGTTCTTTTAGAAAATGCTAATTGTGACCTAAGTAAAGTAGAGAGTTTTGTAATCTTGTTTACTGGAAAACTTATTTATTCCTGCGATAACATCTGAAGCAGAGATCACTCTTATTGTTGTTTTCAGTATTTTATTTGGGATGGAATTTATTCAAATTATTTATTCACTGGAAATACAAAGTGCTCATCAGTAATATTCTTGGACAGAGATATTAGTTGGGAATTATAGTAATTCAGACCAGAACGTATTGGATAATAGTATCGTCATACATCAAAAGACTGTTGTCACAGCAACACGTCACAGGCCACTACAGGCACAGCAACACCTTCACCGCTGGATCTTCATTCAAACACCACTGGAATTTAATTAGAACTTTATTAATTAGGACTGGTAATTAACCTTTGGACTATTTGGGATTTTATTCGCATTACTGTAAGTTCTGTTTAATTTGTCACTTTGCATTCTAGAGAAATATATTATTTTGTTTCAATTTTACGCAACTTGTTCGTTTTCACTGATGCTTATTTTAAGACCATAGAGTCGTAATAGGTATTGTCTACACACGGACAACTGGGCAGACCCAGTAAGTCCTTTGTTTATATATGTAATTGTCGCTCTGATTCGACTTACGTAAGAAACGTTTTTATTGGTCAACGTCAAAGTTGTATATAACGTGAAGTCAAGCAATAAAAAGGCACACGAAATCCTTGCAACAGAAAATAAAGACAACGGTAGTAGATGTGAAATTCATTTTCAACGCAAATAACTGAAATCGCTGTTTCCAAAGTTCAATACAACAAATAAGATTTTCCTTTCATGACAATACAAATAAGATATTGACAGCAATCCATTATTAAAAACAACGCTGCCTCTTTTGCAATAAGAGTTTTCAAGGGAGGAAAATCTTGCAACAATCACTGTGTAGAGGATTCCTATACAAATTCAATGTGGCAGAAGGGTCGTAATAATTTTAATCCGTCTGCAAGAATAGATATGTATAATCTAAGACTTATATGGTTTTGAGGTGAGGGCCTTAGGAAAAGCGGAGGAATTAACAAACTTTGTATGGCTAAGAACACGAAACCTCAGGAACTATAGGTCGTCCACCGAGTACACAGATGCAAAGTGTTTATAGACACTTTCCTAATCACATTTATATTAATATATTAACAGTAGTAGGCATGTTTGAGATAGCTTGGATAGGTCTTAATGATTGTCAGTAAGATTTGCTCTGGGATATCTTATTGATAACTCTTTCCAATAAGTTTTTCGTACTCTACGTATGTCGTAACAAGACAAGTTATAAGTTCGCTGACATGGCAGTAATTACGAATGGTTATTGTAATCGTGATTTTGCCCATGCTAATTGTTTATAAAATTAAATGCTGATTGTTTAATGTTTATGAAACTAAATATGTAAATATGAATGTGCAAAATATATAAGATTGACTGATTACAGATTAGAACTAGGATATTTAAGTTGACCAGAGAAAATGAATAGACCGAACAATGAACGCTGATAGTTCGATACAAGTTAAATCAAAAGAGATATAAACATGAAAATAAGTTGGTAAAAAAGCACTCACGCAGTAATTTATTTAGAAAAGTGAAGTAAACGGGTGAAAATCAACAAAACTAACAAATTCATAAATTCACAAAATAATTAAGTGAGTAAACCTAAGAATGAGAAACTCAGATTTCTCATCTATGTATCCATTGTCACAAACCTGATATGATAATGTCATGTTAATGACAGTAACAAACTATAAATGTTCAGGACACTCATAAATAGATGAATGAATATAAACTATTCCTTACAAACATTGATAAACAAAAGAATATCCATAATTAAACTCTTACCTCATCAATGGCATTAATCAATAATAAATCGCTATTTGGCTCATTTTGACCCCTTAACTTTGATGGTGAATAAAATCTTTCTTGACTGCCATGCTCGTTTAAAAATAAAATTTTTTGTTGCAAGAAGAAGTCGACATTTATTCACAAGGTATTCCAAGAGCAAGATGAAGAATAATACATGATTCAACCAAATGTTTCCAACTGCTGGAAACAGTGTATAGGCCGTCTAGCTCGTATATTTATTACATGTAAGTGAATATAGCCTGTCTGGCTCGTATGATATTACATGTAAGCGAATAGCCCGTATAGCTCGAATATTAATTACGTGTAAGCCGATATAGCCTGTCTAGCTCGTATGTTATTACGTCTAAGCGGATATAGCCTGTCTAGCTCGTATGTCATTACGTTCAAAAGGACATAGCCTGTCTAGCTGGTATGTCATTACGTGTAAGCGGATATAATATGTCTAGCTTGTATGTCATTATGTGTAAGCAGATATAGCCTGTCTAACTCGTATGTCATTACGTGTAAGCGGATACAGCCTGTCTAGCTGGTATGTCATTACGTTTAAAAGGACATAGCCTGTCTAGCTCGTATGTCATTACGTGTAAGTAGATACAATGAATAAATAAATACAGGCATGGTTACATAAATATGATCAAAGCAACACATAGACTACCCAAGGAACGGGCAATTTATTTCTTTCTTTATTTTTTTTTTTTTTTTTTCAGTTAAGCAAAATATCCCCGCACTTTATGCTACTAACCCCGATTTTCTACGCCCTTTCCAACTAGCCTTTCCTTCTGGTAGTGAATATAAAATGTCATCTTTTCTGCTATACAACCAAAACCTCTCGAAGTTTGTGGTTTTAATTTTAAAAGTGTAGACAGGAAGCGCGCGATATGAAATATACTAGTAGCATATATTAGGCATGTACTTATCGCAATATAAATTATTTTTCTACTTCTTTGATCCGGAGTAAGATGCTCCTAATATTTGACTGAGATGAACTGAGACCAACTTTTTTTATTCGTTACGTTACTTAAGCGGTGATCACTCTGGTAGCCTAAGTGGTTTGAGCATTCGCCTCGGATGAGGGAGGTCGCAGGTTCAAACTCCGACTGAGTCATACCAAAGACTTAAAAAATGGTTCTAGTAGCTGCCTCGCCTGGCACTCAGCACTAAGAGGTTAGTGTTAGGACTGGTCGACCTGGTGTCAAGACCATGTGGCAGGGTGGGGACATCGTGCTACGTGTCTGCGGCATGATGCCCCAGTGCTCGATATCAATATAAACTGTCACACTGCAGGCATCATAGCGATAAAGTGTTAAAGTTACGTTAAAAATCCCCAAACACACATTTAAGTGGTCTTTCGGACGTTTCTTTCTTTGCACATGCAAATGCAGCACGTACATGTCTGAGCGTAAACGTGTCCTCATTGATAACAGTTATTGTAGCCTCAACAATTCACCAGATAGCATTCATGCTGCGAGAAGGACAAATATAAACGTGAATCTCTCTGAAGAATGTGTTTCTTTAGAAGTGGATTCGGGTAGAGCTGTGAGAAGCTGTCTACAAAGTCTACAATTCCTGGAGAAAATATTACCACCATTTATTGTGGCCTTAAACCGGCTATTGAAATAGCCATTGAAGATTCGCTCACTCATTTTATTGATCAGGCGTTGGCTATATATGTACGCAGTCATGTACACCAAATTTTGACCCCTCTGGTACAGAAGGATTAGCAAATCTCCAAGCTCTTGAATTCATTAAGTACATTGGGGAAAAACATGACGACCTAGAGCAGTACACACGAAAAAATAATATTCGTGTTAAACAATGTACTGGTTAAAGTTGATCCCAACACCGAAATAATCAACTCATACAGTCTTGCATGCAAAACTTAAATAAATAAATATAAAAAACTGAATATAATTCTTAAGGATTTAGACAGTTTGCATCTTTGTGGTAAAGTGAGAGATGGGGAATCTAGACAGTTTGCCTCTTTGTGGTAAAGTGACAGATGGGGAATCTAGACAGTTTGCATCTTTGTGGTAAAGTGAGAGATGGGGAATCTAGACAAATATCCAAACTGTCTAGATCCTTAAGATTACATTCAGTTTGTACAAAAATTTTTTTTATTTTATTTAGGTTTTGCATACAAGACTGTCTGAGTATTCGTCAAATTCAGAACATACAAGAAGAGGGCCAAGATTCAATAAATCGTAAAAAGCTGAAGGCAAATAACGACAAAATATTCATTTCAGAGGATCTGTTAAACCGGCTCCACAAATAGGTGCAGAAAGTAATCCATTATTTTTATAAAGACAATAAGATTGATTCCTTCTGGACATTCGGGGGCAAACTCTTCTACAAAGAAACTTCAGATGCGGGTGAGACATGAAGTGTCAGCCCTCGATGACATCCACAAGCCCTTATTTCAACGCTCTCAGGGGAATGAAATGGACACTCATCAACCCCTTGGTAATAATTAAAGAGATATTTATACAGTTACCAATAATAAATAAAGAATTAATATTGTCTACCCATGTCTAACTTGACTTTAGAATGGTCATGTAAGCTTTATCTCTTTCATTTTATAGCCGTTTATGCCGTCTAATCTTAACTGCATTTATTATCAAGCAACTATTTACATTCTTGATCCTACGCTTCCGTGGCCAAGTGGTTAGAACGTCCACCTCGGATGTGGGAGGTCGTGGGATCGAACCCCGGCCGAGTCATACCAAAGACTTATTAAAATGGTACTAGCAGCTGCCTCGCCTGGCGCTCAGCATTAAGAGGTTAGTGTTAGGACTGGTCGGCCTGGTGTCAGGATAATGTGACTGAATGGGACGTCATGCTACATGTCTGCGGCATGATGCCCCAGTGCTAGAAATCACTATAAACTGCCACACTGCAGTCATCGTAGCGATATGACTGAACAATTGTTAAAGCTACGTTAAAATCCATATCACACACACACACACACACACACACACACACACACACACACACACACACTTGATCCTGCTCTGAGAATTGATTATATCTATTTCAGGCTATATTCCCTTATGTTTATTACACATATATTTTTATTTTTATTTTTATTTTTTAGGCTTTGTGTTCTTTCCTTAGGTTTTGATGTATTTACTTATCTTTATTTATTTATTTATTTATTTATTTATTTATTATTATTATTATTATTATTATTATTATTATTATTATTATTATCTTTTCATATTAGATTTACCGCAGTAGTTACTAATTCACTAACGTCCATACCTTAATTAACCTATTATCAATATTAGCCAGCCTTCTGTCCATTGGTCTTACTCATCAATGACAATTTTCCAATTTGGTTTGGTTTGGTTTCTCCAACCCTGTTAATTTCGCCTTAACTAGTATTCTGCCGAAACTAACTGTCACATAATTTATTTGTCTTAAATTGTTTATTCCATCAATCTCAACCATATGCATTCAATACTTTTCAGTCCTAGGTATCTGCTTCTATATTGTTATCATGAGAGGTACGCACTAATTATTCATGTGCGTGCGTGTAGCTGCTTGTTAGTAACCTTGATCATGTTATGGCGAGACAAACTTTACAGACCTACCAGACATGTTAATGTCAAATATCATTCTCTCTCTCTCTCTCTCTCTCTCTCTCTCTCTCTCTCTCTCTCTCTCTCTCTGTTTTACTTAACTCTATTTTGTTATCGGTTATATTGAATCTATATCATTTTCACTGAAGACTGCTCGTGTGAATTATTAGCACAGTTCAATTTTCATACCTTAATATATTATTTTGTTATTTTGCAGCTTTTATTACATATGCACTCATTCTTCCTTCTTTCTGCTGGTCTTATTCTGCATTTCTCCTTCCTTCTACTTAAGACCGTGGCAGATTGCATTGTGAATGAGTTTCTTAGAGCTAAAGCACGAGGCAAAGTCCGTCTTACATCCCTTGCTAAAAGAAGTGTTCCCATCTTTATCGAAAACCGCGAAAATAATGCCAGCGTATAAAAGGGATCATTGAAATGACAGGCCTATTTCATTATTAAGTTGTGTTGTTAAAGTATGGAAAGAATTATTTTTAAACGTCTATACAACCACCTATACTCAAATGATTTTATTTTGTAAATATCAATCCAGTTTTCTTCCAAACAACTCAAGAGTATTTCAACTCATAGATATGTACCATAGTATATGTAATGCGCTTGATAACAAGGACGACATGTGTATGGTCTTTTGTGATGCTTCTAAAACATTTGATCTGGTTTGACATAAAGGTTTAATAAATAAATTAAGGTGCAGTGGCATTGAGAGCTCTCTTACTGATTGGTTCTCTGACATCCTGTCAAAAGACCTCAAACAGTTTATGCAAATAGTGCCGAATCAAATAGCCAGTATGTTGCGCTCGTGTACCACATGGCTGCGTTTTAGGTCCGGTATTTTTCTTGTATATATTAACAATATAGGCAATAACCTCTTTAGTACAGCGAGGTTCTTTGCTGACGAAAGGTCACTGTCGTATTCATATAATGATACTTATGAAACAGAATATGTACTGAACACCCATTTACAAATGGTTGACTACTGGTCAAGGCAGTGGTTACTTAATTCACCCAAAAACTGAAGCAATGTTAATCTCGCGTTTTCCCTGAACTAAAATTCAAGAACAAAATCATCTCTTCTGTTGAGTTCCACAAATATCTTGGCGTAACTTTCAGTAGTCTATGAAACTGGACCAAACATAGTGAAAATATGTGGACTTCAAAAACGAGAACTGAGAATATTTAAATATAAACTGAGCCGAAAGACTTTAGAAAGCATATATATTACAATACACCTTATTAGAATACATTGATGTTGTATGGGGTGGTTGTTCGGCCGAAAACAAATTGGCAAAAATACAATTAGAAGCAGGGAGAATTGTAACTGGGCTAACTAAAAGTGTATCGTGTCGTAAGATTTATGAAGAAATTGGTTTTTCTACCTTGGCAGACAGAGAAACGTTTCATTGAGTATCTCTTGCTGACCTCTTACCACCGCTGGTTGGTAAGACAAAAAGGTATAACCTTAGAAATAGGAACAATTGTAATCGCATTAACGCCAGACTCGAAAAAGCAGAAACTCATTCCTACACTGTTCTATTCATGTTTAAAACTCATTCCCATATTCATCAAAAAGTAAAAGTAACTATTCTATCTTCAGAAGTAAAACAGAGACTATGATGACACGAGTGCCTGCCCATATTTATGTTGGAAACAGGAAATTATCCATTCTGCAAACTATAATTAGAACTAACAGCAGTGATATACATAATCATTTAGATTCAAATCAACTGAGAAATGATCCATTATGTGCTTGTGGTGACGGTTTGGAAAATGCATGCCATTACATATTTACTTGCATATACTATATTGAAAAGTTTAGGAAATTGCTTCAGACTCTAAATCATCTCCTTGCACCAGCGACTACTAATAATTTCTTATCCGGGTCATCTGATTTTATTGCAAAAATTAATGATCGTTTATTTGACTTGTTCCAAAAAGATATTAAAGATATGAAACGCTTTACATAATTGCAAAGTATCCACAATTTGATTTCTCTTCTCAATTAATCACAGCTAATTTTAATTATAATAAAGAAAAACATGATTTTCTTAATTTAAGCTGCTGAATTCATTTTGGTGTATATACGAACTTCTGCCACGACCGTTAATTGATAAGTGATCATAAGTTTATTCACGTATTCATTTTATTGCACCGCTACGGTGGCCTAGTGGTTAGAGCGTCCGCCTCGGATGCGGGAGGTCGCGGTTCGAACCCCGGAGGAGTTATACCAAAGACATATAAAAATGGTAGTAGCAGCTGCCTCGCTGCTCGGTCTGGTGTCAGGATAATGTGACTCGGTGGGACATGATGCTACATGTCTGACGCATGAAGTCCAAGTGCTAGTAACACTATAAACTGCCACACTGCGGACATCGTAGTAATATGACTGAAAAATTGTTAAAGCTACGTTAAAAATCTAAATCACACACACACACACACACATTCATTTTATTCTCTCTCTCTCTCTCTCTCTTTCTCTCTCTCTCTCTCTCTCTCTCTCTCTCTCTCTCTCTCTCTCTCTCTCTCTCTCTCTCTCTCTCTCTCTCTGTAATGGTGCAGAATTTTGTAGAATAACTTCGTAGTACATTCTGTCGTGGTCAACGTGACACTTAACCATTAAGATCGATGTATTGGCCAGGCTCACAATAACTTGGCAGCTTGTAATAGTTAAGCTCCCCTGCTTGGAGGCATGAACTGAATTTTGATTAGTCCGTCCGATACAATTAGAGGCATGGAAGATGCCAATGTTAATAGCGGAAAATGACGACAGCTGAGACAAACCAGGGAAAATTTTAGGAAGTCTTGGGCCATTTGAAACAGGTATCATACAATGATATTTTCCAGAATAGTCATTAATAAAGGCTAACTATTGAGGATTCTTCAGTCTTCGATGGGAATGACAAAATGTTTGACAGGTAAAGAAAGCGATCTTGATTGGCTAAGCTAAGCGAGAGGGTGTTTATTTCCAGACGGAATTCAGGCTTTAAAGTAATTCCACTCGCCAAATTAGTCAGTCTAAATTCTGAGGAGAGCCAGAATTTTAACTCTGGGAAATAATAATTAGTATTTCTCTTTAGATAGTCCTAGGAGCACGTGTCGGAAAGCGAGGGACACGAAAGAAGAGATTCGACTTCATAGAAGGGTGCGAGTCTTGACAAGGTTAGTCTCAGCTACGTACAATATACATTCATTGAAGCAAATGTGTTCTTACTTCTTGAATTTATTCATTTTAATATCATACATAAACTTTTCCATGAGTTCAGAAGAAATCGCTTGCATGTGTGTTGTCTTAATTGTTATATGACTCGTGTATTATAAGAAAGAGTTCGGGTTTTGTTGTTTTGTACGTAATAGAAATCATGTATCATAAAGGTTTCATTTATTTCTTGAGAGAAGTAAATTAATTGTCTTAAATGATTTGTATCATGTATGCTGAGAATTTATTTTTCTGTGTGTGGAAACGTATGTCAACGAATCGCTAATAAGCAAAGTAACGTAGTTAGTCCAGGGAGTGAAGTCCATTAATTCGTTGTGGAATTAAGTTGTGAATTCTTTTCACCCAAGAATCGAGGGACTACGCATTGGGAGTGTGTGTCGAGAGGCATAGCTAAGCTGGTAATTTATAGCCACAGCGGGGCAGTAATATTTATCTCAGAGGTCTAATTATGTCATAATTCAAGTAAGAATGCGAGGAGCCGCTAGAAAAGACATAAATTCACGTTAACAGGGTTCTAAGTGTGTACTAGGTTGAGAATTGACTATAACTTAGTTCTGATGAATTACGATAGACAATATCTGACGTAAAAATGAGTGGAAATATTATTTGATCACAGGAGAAGGGCAAATCTGACATGTATTTAGGTTGGTTATTATATCTTATTATTTGAAGAAATAAATAGCTCCATACTGTACTGCACAGTGACAAAAGATCACAGTCTACAATCAAGACGATCGATAATCCGAAAAGGCGCACCCGTATGTGTGTGTTAGAGAGAGAGAGAGAGAGAGAGAGAGAGAGAGAGAGAGAGAGATGCAGCAACGCCGCAACCTATTATCAACAGTGACTATGTAAAGACCGGAAGCATAGGATGATGCTGACATGCCGACAATTTGAGTTCGATTATATGATGAAATTTGTTATTTCAGTATAACAGAACGGCTAATTGAATTTCGCATCCCTTAATTTCATATATTATCTTATTGTTTACCCGATCCGAGCCAATAACACCGTGGTCGATAATCTAGATAACGATAACCAAAAGCCATAAGGAGGGGGAGATTACTCAAATCATCTCAACCTTCTGACTCTCTCTCTCTCTCTCTCTCTCTCTCTCTCTCTCTCTCTCTCTCTCTCGGATGCGAGAGGTAGCGGGTTCGAACCCCGGCTGAGTCAGACTTATATAAATGGTACTAGCAGCTGCCTCCTTTGGCGCTCAGCATTAAGAGGTTAGTGTCAGGATAATGTGACTGGGTGGGACATAATGCCACATGTTTGCTCATGAAGCCCCAGTGCTAGACATCACTATAAACTGCCACACTGCAGACATCGTAGCTATATGACAGAAAAATTGTTAAAGCTACGTTAAAAATCCAACACACACACACACACACACACACACACACACGTATGAACGGATGTTTTACTCGTATAAAATGTTTTCTTGTAACATATTCTGAAGAAAATAAATGCTTAGGACACGCATAAACAGAATTTGTCCCTGGTGACCCTATATATTAACTCACAACACCGAAGCAGGTGCGCTGTGACGCTGTGATTTATTTGTCAAATCTATACCTGTATCAATACCTATGTAAGTAGTTTTACTTATATCTGTAAAATTGTGTATTTTTATGGAGTCAATAAAATGGCCAGTAAACGCTCCTCGTCGACTAATAATGCAGGTGTCCTGTGATAAACATCGAACTTTGAGTACATCCGAACTAAATCGTTTGTTTTTCTTTCTGGAGTTCCAAATATACTTCCCACTGAAGTATAATACCTACTAAATACCTACATGGTTGAAGGACACAATAGGAATACGAGGGAAAGATAAAGAGACGAAAAGAGGATGGAAGAAAAATTGATACACATAGCGAACATTTCAGTGATTCTTAACATCATTTCAATACTAGACTAAATGGAGGAGGCGAGGTGGGTTGGTGGATAGAATTATAAATTTATATTATTCAGGGTCACTCATTTTCCCAACAGCATATACAGCTTCACTATTTCTCAATGTATTTTCAACGGAGGTCAGCCATATTTACTTTGAGTGCCTTTTTCTAGAAGATAATCATTACGTTCTTCATAATTTATTTCTTAAACGTATGGCTCTTTCGATCAGAAAACCCGCTAATCTCGGAAGTGAGATTTGTATTATTTTGTCTGATCTTTATATTTTTCAATCCAGTTAATGAAAGATATAGTAGTGGAAACATTCAATCATAGGCCTGTCCTCGTTTAAGTAATGAAATATTAAGGGACTCTTTCGTGTACAGAGAGTAAATAAAACTGCATTACTAAGATTGTTGTGATTGTTTGGTGCTTAATTTGCACATTAACACATAAAAGGTTATTTCGTGGTGAGGTAACTGGAGTGAAGTACCTGAAGTAACACAGACCCACACGGCTAGGCTTCGGCAGAATTTCAACCTGCACCCTCTGGTCGCGTGCTAACCACAGAATCACCACGGCTCCTTGAACATTGTTGTAAATGTTTATATATTTCATCAGTAGCAGAAATGGCACCTAAGACAGTCACCAATCTCTTATGCACTGCATGATGCCATGACGAGAAACCGTGAGTGGGACCCTTCAGTTATGCGTGGGATGCAAGCACAACATTACGTTGTCGAACTAAATCTGTATAAGAATTTGAAAGGACCAGTTCATCACTTTTTGTGGTCTCTGAAGTTTTTAACCAATTTCCCGACCTCGACTTAATGGACTTAATTTAGCAGAGCTGCGCAGTAAAAGGCTTCCAAGATCATCGACAGAAATCGACAGGAACAACAATGTAACAACGAGTTTCACATCATCGATTGGAAAACAACCGTGTATGTGACTTAAGTTTTGCTTCTTTCAGGCAAAGGACCACATTGCAAACTGTTATTCGTGGATCAAAGTACCTACTCTCAAAAGAAGTATTAATCAACAACGACAAAGACAACATTGTGTTTAGCGCGTACCATCGTGGAAGCTAGAGTTGAAAGGAAAAAAAGATTCACCGTAATGAAAGTGCTTATGGGTAAGCATTACAAAATTGGACTAATCCAAACAACGATGAAAAGCAGAGACACTTTTAAAAACGCTGGGGTTTCTAAATACACTAGATGTGGACCCCTGGAGATACAGGAAATGCAAGAAGTGTTAGACCCTCACTATATATTTTTAATGTTTACACACAGGTAATACGCGGAGATCTTCTTTATTGATGCCCTAATTTCCAGACGGAAAATAAATCCATGTGCATCATGTCCAACATCATTCTGATGCTGTAACCAATATCAACGGATTTCTAAGATACATATACCGGTGTGATAAATATGACAAGGGATTCAACAATCGAGAACAGCATTTACATTATGAAGAAAGATGTCATCACTGTTTGGCGTCGAGTCCTTATGATCCTGATGAAAATGAAATGGTTAATTGTTCCACACGCAGACGCCGATTTGTGAGTCAAGCTTGATACGACCAACATAGAATGAAACAAATCAAATAGACATGCTTGCTAACTACTGAAGGTGCTCCAACAATGTAAACAGAATCTTTGATCTAATTTTAAAGATTCTCACGTTTGTCCACAGAAGCGATGCCCTTTACATATCACCTCGTTGACTTCAATGATAAATGCTACATTCAACGCTATGTCAGCGAGGGAAGCGAAGGGAAGGGTATCCACAAAAAGACAAAGACACGGAACTATTCAATACACGTTAAGGTCTCTGCCTTTGAATGTTCGCAAGAGACCGGCATTCATATCCTTAACTTTTGTGTCACTCATCGAGCCTGTAGCAAACGTATTCAGGAGTTAATACTCCTCCCGACTTTGCTCATTTGGGTCTTGAACCCCACTGACAAGTATGACCAGGATCATTACGGCAACCGCCGCATCTATGTTTTAGTAACTGCTCACTCACAGTGTGTCTGGATATTACGGACAGTTTTTCTTTAAACATTTTGCAGGAAAAGGAACTGAATACCCGTAGGGGAACATGAATGGAGCAAAAATTATTTACATGAAAACATTACAGTTCAGCTATTTCATGAGTTACCTGGCTATGTCTTTAAGTGAAGATGCCAAAAACATTTGGAATGACAGAAGTGGCTACAGGATATGTTTCTATCATTTTACACACAGGAAAATCATCACCTAGTACTACCACATTTGACCGAAGCACAGTATTACAATCCAAACACATATGCGACCAGAGCAGCGGTAAGCTTTCTATACATGGTACCAGACTCCTACAACTATCATCTTTGTCTTTCAACAAGAAATGCTCGACATTCTACGACATTGATGTGGAAAACAGGAACTGAATTGAATACCCACAAGGTGCCATGAATACAGTTAAGATCATTTACTTGAAAACAGTACAGTTCAACGATTCAATGAGGTACTTCGCTGTCTTTGAGTAAGATGTCTAAACCTTTGGAATGACTAAAATGGATAACGCATACGTTCCTATTATTATCATTATTATTATTATTATTATTATTATTATTATTATTATTATTTACACCAAGGAAAATCAACACGTAGCGCTACCCCGTTTGTCAGAAGCACAAGACTACAACCCATACAATATGCGACCGGAGCAGCGAGTGACTCTCTACAGATGGAACCAGACTCCTCTTTTGACACTTTTGGGTTTCAACAAGAAAAGCTAGACATTCTATGACACTGATATGTAAACTTTAGACAACTGTTTCTGGAGCACAGTATTATAGATCCTTTGAAAGCAGCATCTGCCATTGCCATAGCTTGCTGATTGGTGTACCGAAAGAATTTCAATTCCGTGAAAATGCGAGGTATTGTAACGTATCAGACAATCTATCGATAAACCGTAGATATTCGGTGTAAGGGTGCAAATTTCTGTCGATCTATAAAGAGCACATTAATTTGGGCAGGTGAACGATTAATTAGATTTATGGCTACCGGTGCGTGTTAAATCGCCATACTGCAAGGATTTTTAATGGCTGTGTCGTGAGAGGTAGTGATTCGTAATTAAGCATTTGTTTATTTAACAGTCAGACAGACTGGAAGGAAAGGGTTAACTTCGATCTTGTATCGGAAATGTCAGATTTGAAATTTTCCAGAATCAGTTATTTGGAAATCTAGAGTTCAGGCGGACCGCAATTTTGGCGCCTAGTTATAAAAGGCGGGAGATATATTTAATCCGGGTTGGTTACGCTAGGTGAGGGGCGTGGTTCCCACACGAAATTTCTTGGTTTTAATATGTCCCATCACAAACTTTAGTCAGTCTGCGTTTTTCTGCAAGAGAAAACAAATGTAGGAGACTCCGAGTTTGAATTTAAAGAAATTCACTCGTAAAATAATTATCCAAGGGACCGGATGTCTGGAAAGTCGACGGACACAATTCTGGCAGTAGAAGCGAGCAAAGCTTGAAAGCACAAGGGAAATAGCTCCACTGGACGTATCCACGTACTGACTTATCAAAGTACCTACGTATCACGTACTTACGTATCCACCTACCCACACAAAGTTCGAGGGCCGAAAGAGGCGAGACAATAGAGAGTTTGGAGAAGGAAAAAGTAGAAAGGACCAAGAAGAACAGTCACAGTGAAGTTGGAATGAACCGGAAATAAGCAGGTTATGAAGTTGTACAAGACAATGACTTCGATTGTTCACTCGATTCTGTGAAAAACCAATTCTATCATTTAAAACAGATTGGCTATTTATATAAGTATATTTGTGTTTGAAATTCGGTGAATGATTTATTTCAAAAAGAAGTGTATCTTCCTAATGTAATGCATTATCACGGTTGTTTATGTAATTGATTAAATTGTTATTTTTCGTGTACGGAGGCTCGTGTCATTCTGTTTTATATATCTGCTCAGATCTCTATCTATTCCACCTGTAAGTTTCACACTTTATATTAATATTTTCTCAATCCGGGCAATAACACCGAAGGCGATCACCCACTAGATAACGATAACCCAACAAAGCGGACACCTTGTAAGAAGGTACAATCCGTCAATCAATCACCACCAACAACCAACACCCAACATTCGGCAAAGGCTTTAGGTTGGTTAAATTACATGCGAAACTCAAAACAAGTAGATACAACATGCCAGAATCGGCAAGGAAAAGATTAGCCCTCACTCAGTCGATGTTTATGATTTGAGAAACTAACAGAACATGAACGATATTCGTGGATGCATATGACAAGGATGTGTAACGTGTTATCCTAAACTAGAACAGAAAAGCCCGTACACTGAGTTTACCAATGAAGATCCGCAAAAACACCCAAAACCCTAACCAAGGATGCCAGAAAATAAAGTTTAAGCATACTGTGTGGTGGAAATGTTGGGGAACTAATACGACCAATTTATGTAAACGGATCCAGTCTTTCCACGCGTTTCTAGGAGGAAAGTGTCGTTGAAATCGAACCTTTGCATCCTCGCATGAGTTCGTTGGGAGAATGGGCTAATGCTGCACGTATATTGTACACTTGGGTCTGTAAAATATTCTCGATTCCAGACAGGCCACCCAGATATTCTTAGAGTATACTGATGTAGTGCGCATCTTCAGTATGAAGGATAAAAAAGCAAAGGTCTTCCACCCATGGACTTGTACCATCCTGTGTTGCCTCAGAATTGCAAGAGAAAATTTGTGCTTTTCATCATGTCGCACGTGTGCTTAGGCTTGCAATCAACAAGAACCCTACCTTCATGATGATCAGTATCGAGGTCTGACAGGAACAAGGGTGAGTATGAAATTGTTCAACGCTCTCGAAAGTGAATACAACTTAATAACTATGTACGAAATCTTCCACTTCCCTACCACAGAACAATACGAACAGGACGGTTCGAGTCGATGCACCTTTTCGGGATACACCAACAAATTCATCAAAACCGAGATAAGAGGCTACCGGTTATCCGTCTTAGTGTCTGAAACAAGAAGAGAATGAAAAGTCTAGGTGTTGTTGCCTATCAGTGGATGGAATCGAACTGGAGCTCAAAAGAAGACAGTCTCTTATCAAACTCATGTCAAATTGTTTGTGGGGAAAACTAGCGGTGTACAATATGGATGTTATCACCTACATACTAGAGGCTAATGTGGACTCTTCTCATTTTTACAAGTGGCGACCATAAAGAATCGTGATTACCAGTACCGAGATAAGAAAGTAGGCCCTCACAAGAAATGCAATATGTGTATGCTAAGGGTAATTTCATTCCCTCTTGTTCCTGCGTCAAGATTGCTCCTAAGTCCGAGTCTGAGGCATCAGTGCTGAACAAAACTACTTATTTAACTCGGACAACTTTTAGATAGGAGAACTCATCAGTTTTTTGTTTAAAGGCACTAAAAGCCCTTTCCTCGCATGTGCCCCAAAGACACTTTATTTCGTTACCCGGTCGTTATCAAATGGCTGCGAACTTGGGGGCAAACTTTCTACAAAATCCCACTTACCCAAGAAATGATTCGATTGCACCTGTTTCTTAGATTCCGACTTTAAAGAGATCCCAGTTGCTTGAATCTTGTCGGGGTGAGGTATTAACTGCCCTAACCCACTTATTGGCAACTGACACAAACATTCAAAATTTGAATATGCTGTGCTGTATATGGTAGGACTCGCTGTGACCTTAGCCCTGCGGACTTTTTCACAGAGGCGTACGGAAACACACTACTCTCAGGTATGAGTATATACAAGAATTTAATTTGCAAAGTTATCTACATTTCCCACCCCCTTTAACAGCTTGCGCAAAAGACGAGGGCAGGTTGCACCGGCATTTATCAGACCAAAGGGTATGCCCTTTAATTTATAAAGACCTTTTGGGGCTGAAAACCCTAATTTTGGGGTATTGCTAGCAATCTGTGTCTAATAATATCCCTTAGTAAGATCTAACTTGGATATATACCTGTATCTTGCTGAAATGGTGCAAACTGTTGCAGTGATAATTTCGCAGTACATTCTGTTGTGGTCATCATGACACGTAATCATTAAGATTGACGTATGGACTAGGCTCACAATAACTTGGCAACTTTTAATAGTTAACCTCTCTTGTTTGGAGGCATGAGTGAATTTTCATTAGAGTCCGTTTGATAACGGTCACATGGATGAAAGAGGCTAATGTTAACTTAAGGTCAAATAGCGGAAAATGACAGAGTTGAGACAAGCCAGAGCAAAAATTTGAAACAGGTGTCATAAAATGATATTTTCCAGAAAAGTTATTAATAAAGGCGGTCTAGAGAGAATTATTCTTACTTCGATGGGAATGTTAAAAATTTTGGCGGCTAGAGAAAGTAATCTTGATTGGATAAACTAACGGGGGGGGGGTTTGCAGACGAAATTCAAGGTTTTAGGTAATTCGCCTTGCGAAATTAGTCGGTCTAGATTCTGAGGGAAGCTAGAATATAGCTCTGAGAAATTTAAAAAGTAATTTCTATCTTTGAATAATACGTCCAAGGAACGTGGGTCTGGAAGAATTTGAGAAACCCGGGACCAGAGAGAGAGAGAGAGAGAGAGAGAGAGAGAGAGAGAGAGAGAGAGATATTCGGCTTCCTATAAAAGGGAGCAAATCTCGGAAAAGGCACAAAGGATAAACAGCTCCATACCTGTACTGCTAGGTGGAAAAGAGCGCAGCTACACTCACGTTATGCTCACATGCTTGCAAAATTGAGTTCGATCAGTCACTCGATTATACGATGAAATTGTTTTATCGGTATAACAAAAGCGCTTATTGCGTCTGACATATTGTTTAATTCTATTCTAAGAGAATGTGTATCATTCAAATGTCATGTTCAATTTCATTTTGTTTATGTACTTGATTAAATTGTTGTATTTTACATACGGAGGAGCTCGTGTTGTTTTATTCTATATCTTTGCTCAGATCTGTATTATTTCATCCATTGATTTGGTATATATTAATTACTCGATCCGGGCAATAACACCGTGGTCGATCATCTCCTAGATAATGATAACCAAAGCACCATAAGGAGTGGGGAGATCATAGATCCCCCACTTCCGACATTTGCCAGTTTTCCAAACATATCAACCAATATTTGGCATTGGTTCCTCTTCAAACACTAACTCTAAAGAAAAAGTCTACACAAATATGGATTTCTGCTTGAGCAGTATTACAGGGAATGAGTATGGGAAGTCTTAGGAACGGATAATCTCCATGTCCAACATCTTTACGTTCTAATCAATCGTCCCCTATGCATTGAAAGGTAATGGATAACCCTTGATTCTGATTTGTTCTGAGGTATTTAGTTTTATATTGAGCTGTAGCAGTTCAGTATTACTTGCCCTGTCAGTAAATACGCTATGGTATTTATGTCTTGCCCTGTCGGTAAATATGTCAGGGTATGTATTGAGTAGATCCTGTTATTTGTAGACGTTTACCGTTTGTTAGCTCAGGGCATATGTTAGAACTCTTTACTCCCTCTTTTCCCACTCCTAAGGGACACTGTAGGGGAATCCATGTACAGGTGGGGTCTTACTGTGATTCATCAAATGATTCTTCCTGTATTACGGCAGTACACACTGCATTCAATATTCGACTTCATTCACCTCTACATGTAGCATTTCAGCATGCTGGCGTGGAATTTATTCAGTCTTCTAACAGTATCTATCTTATAATCCATCTCATATTTCACTCTTTTAATCTCGTATGTCCCTTTTTTTTGCACTAGTAACTTATTCTTGTTGGGAAAAACCAATACCCTATCCCCCTACTTCTAGTTGAAGTAATTTGCGTACCGTCTACCCGACTTCACTAGTTCGTCCTTCATGCATTTTCCAACTTTTCGCGCAAGTCTGACATACTATACTGATAGGTTGCTTTCATGTCATCCTCAGCGACATCACCTGACCACAGCTTCGCGTGGGAACAAGAACTGTCATAATGTAAACGGTAAAAATCCCAAACTTTTCTGTCGCATATCACAATAAGCGAACAGAATCGCGTTCGAATGGGGTCGTTCACATATGACGTCACGCAGTGAGGGGGGTCAAAAGTTTGCGACGAAGTGTGACGAGGGGGTGGGGGTGGGGTTGAAGAAATATTACGTCACAATAAATATGAGTGTGGAATGCTTCTTTCAAAAATAATGTCAGAACATAAAGGATTTTATGACCTGCATCTTCAGTCCATTTTTATCCGCAATAGATAACAACTCTCTCGTGGACGACTTATATTAATATTGTTTTTCTCAGATGGAATATTGGGTAATTGTTATAACCTTTAACTGGTTTAAACTGTTGGTTTTTGATTATGTAACTTCTTTTTTTAATATAATGTAATACACACTTTAAGAACAAAATGTAGACTAAATAATTGCAGGCCTACAGGTGATTAAACTTAGATTTTAGTAAAGTAAAACAATAGGCTAACAAGTTATCACCATCCTGACAATAGCCCGACGTTATCAAAGACACACGAGTTTAGCAAGTTGAAAGACGATATTCGGTCCGCAGTGAACGTTTAATCTTTTAATATTTTTATGTGGAAAATAAAAGCAACAAATGTAATTAGCTGAGTAGCGCCAAGGTTGGACCCTGTGTCGCACTGGGACGCCGCACATTAAAGGGAATAAATATATCAAACGTTAGCCTTTTTTTCTTTCTTTTTATTGAAAACGTTTTGTTGACACCACTGAAGTGCTAGATTATAAACAGTCCTACTAGTACAAAGAATCTTTGAAGCTTGATGACATAAAAAGCAGTCTAAAAAAGACAGGGTGAGAGGAGAGAAGAACTTTGAGGATTGAGTCAGCGTGCGGCACTAGTAACATTTACGCTATTGAAACCATACAACGTAAGGTGTCCAGTGTTACATTAGTTTTAATTTTCATGACCTTTCGGCAGCCCATAGCAATGGATAAAAATAAATTATATCAGTCTTTATTTAACGCTTATGTGCTAGCATATCCTACAAAAACTAAAAAGATGTGCCAAGATGAACTTATTATAAAATGGAATAGTATCAAAACTGACACAGATTTGGCTGAAAAAGTTAACCTTATGTTGCAAGAGCTCAAGGCGATCTCCGTTACGAAAAAAGGATCACTTCTTAACTTTTGGACAAAACAAACACCATCAGTTTAAAAAAAACACGTTTTTACTCAGGATAATTTAGAGTCCAATGAACAACCGACTGACGTCTCGAATATCATTACTTCTGAAACATTGCCTTCTACAAGCCATTTGGCTACTCCGAGAAATGCTACTGTTTAATTACATTTGAAGTCCCAAATTGATGTCATAAATTCTGACCTCGTTGGTTTGTATAATCGGCAGAAACAAGGACTACTTTCAAATGACCAGAACTTAGAGTTAAAAGATAAACAAAAAAGAAAAACTGAGTTGGAAAATAAACTAAAGAGGAAGATTCATGATCAAAGAAGATCCCAGAAAGCAAGGGATTTGAAAAAATCAAAACCAAATGCTTTATTGGAAGATAATCATGAACTGCGCACAAATCTGAATATCAGGACCAGATGTGGTCAACCAAATATCGAAGAGGAACAACCATTGCTTTGCAAACTATACTGGATATCGCAATGCATGGTTCAGCTTCTCATGAAAAAAGACAGTTAGAAGTCTACAGAAGTATCAAAACCTTATATCAATTAACAGAGCATTTAAAAAGATGGCTTCAATATAAGTCGAAGTGGACTATACCTTCGTCTACTTCCTAAGCGTAGTTCGTCGTCAGAAGGTAACCGTCATGTAACCACTGTCCCAGTAAAGTTAATTAGAGCGCAAAATGATTATCACACTGAACATATTGTTGGCCAGTTTTGCACAGCTACAATAAGACATTTGGAAGAACTGTCTTCCATGCTTCGACCGGATGAGGTTTGTTTTATCAGTCAGGACGATAAATGTGTCGTCCCAGTCGGTCTGGTCGCTGCCAATAAGCAGAGTCCACTGCTAATGCACGTTGAGTATAAAGGAAGCCTTCCTGATCATGACTGGGTAGTTGCTGCCCGGCACAAGCTTATACCCTCGGTGTATGCCGGTATTGAGATCCATCGCAACGGTCTTGGAAACAGAGACGCTGTTGGCTTTTCTGGCCCAACGTTTATAGCCATCCGATATGGAAAACACTCCGCATCAACAGCACTCAGCCATGGGTGTGACTTTGAAAAGTTGCTGTGTCTGTCAGAGTTCGATACCATAACCAGGACTGGTATTGATAAATTGGTCAAGCCGATTCTCATGTTTACTGTTGATGGTGGGCCGGATGAAAACCCATGGTATCAAAAAGTCATTAAGGTTGCCATCCACCATTTCTTGAAACACAATCTTGACTCTGTCTTCGTTGCAACAAATGCTCCGGGGCGAAGTGCTTTCAACAGAGTGGAGAGAAAGATGGCGCCACTGAGCAGGGACTTGAGTGGAATAATATTACCTCATGACAACTATGGCTGCCATTTAGACGAACGAGGTAAAACAATTGACATTGAGCTAGAGAAGAAAAACTTTGAATTTGCCGGGAAAACGTTGGCCGAAATATGGTCACAGCTGACTGTAGACAAGTACCCAACCATTGATGAATATATGGATCCATTAAATTCAGAGCTCATGGAATAGGATATATTGTGTAGAGATCAAAACTGGTGTGACACCCATGTCCGCTCAAGCCAATACTTGCTTCAGATTGTGAAGTGTGACGACAACATGTACTGTTCGGAAGCACGAAGCTCATACTTCAGCGTGATCAAAGGCAAATTTCTTTCTCCTCCTTTACCCCTTGTTCAAACATGTTAAGCGTTTAAAGTTCCAGAACGAGCAACAGATGAAGCTTTGCACAAATTTCCATCCTTATTTGCAACTCAACGTCTTCAAACGGAAGACATTCTACCTCGGTCAACAAACACATTTCAGACAATTCCCTATGATCTTTATTGCCTTTCACTTCAATCTGTGCTGAATGAGAGAATTTGCAAGATATGCCGCTTGTACTTCAGCTCTCTGGTAATGCTGCACGGTCACTCACTCCTTCACAAACAAATATCAGTTCCATCGAAGCGCATCAGACCAATGAGAGTCGCTGCTAGAAGGCAGCGCGAAATGATGGTCATACTAGCAAATGCAGAGAATGGAGAAAGTGTGGATTGGATTGACGAGAGTAAGCTTGATTTAGATGGAATATCCCTTCCAATAAACGATGTTAATCTAGAAACAAATGGATTTCTTGTTCGTTCAGTGAAGGAGCATCTTACTTTGCCTTGGGATAATGATAACTATGAAAAGAAATAACTGATTTACAAATACTTCAGATTTCAAACCCTTAGAATTTTGTGGATTTCTTGAAACTTCAACGTTAGTAAGAACTGAAGTGATTGATGTGTTTAATTTACATTTCATTTTGTTTTTTGTTTAAAATTAATTAAATTTTTTAAAATAATTGTATAAACTTTTAACTAGCCAAGCAGTCCTTGTAAAAGCCTGATTAATTAAACACTATTTTACATAAAAGATTGTTGTTTTGTCTACATAGTTAACTGATTTATATTACATTTACTTTTCAGTGTTACAAAAAATTGTGGGGAAAGAAGTGGGGGGGGGCAAGAGAGTTGTGACGTCACATGGAGGGGAGTCTGGGTTTTTGTGACGAAGTGTGACGAGGAGGGAGGTAAAAAAAAAAAAAAAAAATGGCAAAAATTGCCTGACGTCATATGTGGACGATCCCAATATCGGTCCATTCTTAGGGGTCTTTCCTCACACATACAACGTAACATCTGTTTCAGCGTGGAGTTACACTTTCGAATAGAACGTTAAACAATGACCGATACGGCGTTGTAGTTAACTGTCTATAAAGCCTACTGACCTCAGCCATAAACTCTGAACTTAATACCATAATCCTTGAGAAATTCTTCCGGCACCTGTGACCCGCTGATAATATCTACAAGCGCCTGGACTACACGCTTCGTTTTCAATACTCGCTAAAGCAAATGGATATCATTTAGTGTAATCTAGGATATACCAATTTTTCCTGATTGTTACGGGAAAAGATGGGACCCTGCGTTTCGACAGACGCCATACGATCTACAAAATTGTTCTTCATCATTATTTAAGCCAGGCCAATACATTCCGCGACGCTCGATCAGACGTTTTTATTATGCCTATGTGATTCACCTTACTAGATCCATGCGCCACTTTTAGCGCATGTGACCTTCATGTCTGGGGAACAATCAACTTAGGAAATTTCCTACAGCCTGGTGAAGTAAACACCCTATGCATTAACGCCCTATGGTGCAGAAGATTCGAGCTTCCCCATCCTTACAACGCTTCTCCCTTGTTTTGAACGTTTCTTTTATAACCGCGCCCAAGGACGAGACATCTCCTAATATCTGTGTAAACTCGTCGCGCGAAATGTCAGGAACTTGCCACATGTATAAGAGCTGTTCGCGCGACAGCGTCTGCGACCTAGATCGATTGCTTGCACAATAGGAATTCTGAAATCTGACAAAACAGATTGTCTAGTACCCCAGACATTTCCTAATGTTAGGTCGTAAAAATTGGGTTCTACATACACAAAGTTTCTTTTGTTCATGTTAAGAAGTGCGTCTCCGTATATATCTTGCAACAGCAACAAATATCTTATCCCAAAAAGCATCATTGGTCGTCCCTCACAAGTCTCTAATTTACAACTATTCCGATACATCCTATTGAAGCACTAAACTTGACATTGCGAAATAAGAGCTATTTGGAAGACAGGAAGCAAGTTGTTGTTGTTGTTGTTGTTATAGGGTTTAACGCCATTTTTCAGCACAAGATAGGCTATACATGGCGGCCAGTATTAATGGTGGAGGAAGAACCCTGGAAAACCCCGGGAAGAACCACCGACCCACGAGAAGCTACCGGCAGGCTTTCTCACGTACCCACGTTAGCCGAGCCTGGACTCGAACTCACGCAGACAGAGGTGAGATGGCAGTGATCCGTAACGATCAGCGCTTTAGACCACTCGGCCACTCGGGGCCCCCGGAAGCAAGAAGTACAATGCAGAATCATTTCATCACAGGTTAAAATTACAGTGGGTGACTGAAGTTATATCACTGGGCATCATGTTTTCCATTGATTTGGATAAAATGGTAGAGGTGAGTTCTGAAAATAAAATAGAAATTATTAAAAATTGTTCAAACCATTAGGAAAAGCGATCCTTAACACCAATTGGTAAAATAATAGTTCCGAAACTTCAATTGTTTCAAAGCTTAATCATTTGTTTATCTCCACAATATTTTTGCAGGGAATTCAATGAATTATTCTTCACCTTTGGATGGGAGACAAAGGTAGACAAAATTAAAAGAGAGGTTATGCATCAGACTTTTACTAAAGGTGGTTTGCCAATGATAGGCATTGATAACTTTATATTAGCTTTGAAAATAACACGGATTCATAGAGTTCTTCTATGTAACAGAAAATGTGTTAATTTGTTCGAGTATAAAACATGTGAAATTAAACACCTGTTTCTATTTGCAGATAAAAACGTGATGATATTATTCAACCCCCAACCCCCACCCCCTAAATGCTTTTTGCATGGTGATGTTTTTTTTTTTCGATTTGGAAACTGTTAATGGAGAAAAATATACCCCGTGCAGGTGAAGATCTTACGAAAACAAGTTTTATGACTGAACTCACTTATAAGGGTGAGCAAGGTACCAGTTTTCTATAAGAAATGGTTTGAACATAATGTAGTCTATATTTGGAGATGTACTTACAGATCAGGGAACTATTATTGATTATTTTGATAGTTTGAAAGTTAGATATGTCCTCAACACGAATGTACTTACTTTTCAATGTATAATTAAGTGTATAAAGTTCTGATGTAAAAAGTAGTTTTATGTAACGATACCGGTCAGGCCATTTATCCCTTTCCATTTGTAAATTGTATTTCATCATAATAAAGGGCGTAGAGACCTTAGTAAACCACTTTTGAAAACTGATGTTAAAGCAACTAGCGAAAAGAAATGGAATCAAGCTTTCAATCTGAATATGGATCTGTGGCCTAACATATATGCTACAGTTTTTAAAATAACAAGAAACTCAAAATTACAATGATTTCAATTTCGTGTTACAGCATTTTACCAATGAATTCGTTTTTGTATAAAATAAAATTGTCTGATACCGATAAATGTACTTTTTGTAAAAAATTTCCGGAAACTATATTGCGTTAAGAATGATGTGTCCCACTGGATTCAGAATAAAGTGAACATAGATATTGTGCCAACTAGTCTATAGACGGCTTAAATTGTTTATTGTCCTTTGAGACCACATTTTGGTTCCCCCATCCCATCAGTCTTATGCGGAAAAAAAAATCTACAAGTGTAGCCATATTAATCAAATTAGTGAAAGATTTTTCACTCAAAACCAAGAAAAATTCTGTATCACATGCAATCAATAATTGGACCCGGAGCTAAAAATCGGTCAACCCCTAGAACATTCTAAAAACAGTCCCACATTCCACCCATCGTTAAAAATAGTTCCCTGACAAACTCACGAAATAGGTAGATGTTTAACCTTATTCTGTTTTACAGTACCTGAACGTCTTTCTAAACCCTTGCTCAGTCAATTCGAATCGTTCAAAAGAGACTGGCTAGTAATTTATCATAATCTAACGCGTCGTTCGAAGGAAGACGAGAATATAGAAAATCGAACGCCTTACCATTAAGTTGCGCGCTGAGGTGAAACGACTAATCATGCCTCATCCTGTTCCGCATATATAACAGTGGACGTAGTGGAGTGAACGTGTCCCGAAAAATAAAATTGATTCGTTTTTCTTGCTATGGTGTATTGTGTGATTGGAAAAGCCATCAAAACTTTAATTTGCAGAGCTGATGAGCATTTTGTGAACCAGTTTACTGAAAATTTGTATTGTCTATATTTCCAAGCCGTCGTTAAATTATGCCAACGGTAATAATGGCAGCAAGGTCAGTCCCAACAACAATATAAACAACAACAAAAGCCAAGCAACCTCTCGGAATAGTTGGAGAGTACTCGTTCGAAATTGGTCAACTCCTCGAAGACGAGAACCATCGAAATATGAATACTATATTTAATTTCACTTTATCCAGTGACAGTTCTCTGAAATGCGTTCCCCACCAACAAATTGTGTTGTTTCACGGTGCAGTTGCATCCATCTTGGCAACGAGACCAGGATGTTCATTGGGAAGTAACTCCCTTAGAAGTGATTCATTCTATGCAGGTCAGGAATATCAACAGGAATCATGTATTTCAACTTGAAAGTACTCGACGATCAATTAAAAGACCGTTTGTTTAAAAAGAGAGCCTGGATATTACGAAAAAAATAACATCGGCAACCAATTCCCATCTGAATTCGTACGAGATGAGAATTCTCGAGGGAATTACTTTAATGCTCGACATCTGGTGGACACGATTTCAACTCTATTAACGATCAGTGTCGCAATGCATTCCCCAAAACCAACAAACGCGTGGTTATCGACTTCTCCCTCTCATCGTTTATGAAGTGATCTTCTTGACGCTATAAAAGTGTCTCCGACAATGTTTGCTATTCTGTGTGGAAACATGGACCTATTTCCTATATCAAAAGATATCAACACCGACAACAGATTCTTCAAGTATTTTTATGCCCCCATCGAACTGAATGATGTCGTTAATCTGATATGTGTGTACTCAGTTGCTGTTAATCATTCCGCTTAAAGTGGATTCTGCGCTAGCTGCTTACGATAAAGGAGGAAACACGTATCACGTACACTGAGACTGTGTTCAACTGCACGATCTTCCATTAGTAAATCGTATTTTAACAGTGTGAGTATTGGTATAGAAGAGATTTCGAACAAAGTATTATACTGGTCAAAGAAAACGTCACTGTCAAAATTTACTTTCGCAACGAATCTGGGGTTATTTGCTACTTGTGTATCCCGTGTACAGAGGAGATGCTGGACAACGTGATTTTGGTTGGGATGGTGGTGGGGTGTTCAGATCTTTCGTACTATCATACCACTCTTGAAACGTCTTGCCTTTGAGTACTGAAAACAACTCATTCAAAAGGTGATTGTCGGTCGACAAAATCAGAAACAAGCGTTTAATGAGTGCTGGGAAAATGTGCTGATGATCCAGACCGTAAAAGAGCTTTTTCGAACGTCTATAAAACCACATCATAAAAGTAAACCTTCAAGGAACATTAGAACCCACCTTTCGCTAACCAACATTGCCAGGCCTGTAAATATGCTCACTTTCAAATGTTTTATAGTACTGTACATTGTACATTATTGTCTCTATTCATTCACCCATGTTACAACTAAAGCATTGTACATAAAAAGAAGGAACTGACTTATTCCTCGCTCTTCATTTGTTGTCAAGTGACTGATTTAGTATATACGCTGAGCGGAGCCTATCAAAGTATTGAAAATAAATATCGTCTGTTGTAATTATTTTATACTCTCTCGATCGATCGATCGACGAACTTCTCTTTCCTTATAGAAATGTTTTCATTTACGCCCCCTTGACTACCACTGAAATGTTTTCTATCCTATGCACACACACACGAACACACACACACACAGGATGTTAGCATTCAAGTCCGCGCCTTTCGCATTTAAAGTAGAGAGTTCGCTCAGCTTGCTATTCGTTCTCAACCACTGAAGACTGAGTGCTATAGACAAAATCTATACAGACAGATATATTTTTAAACTGTGCATTACCCGCTGAACCAGGAATTGGACCTGGAACAAAAATAATTTTCAGTAGAAGTGGAGTCCATTTCAGGATGATTCAAAGATTCTTCTAAGGTCTTTAGAAGATAAAAAAGAGAACATAAGAAATTGGAGAGGAAGATAATCACGATAGCTGCTTTCCTACAATGCATGGAGCAAAATAGACAGATGGAGGCCAAAGGGGACCAGCAGCAGCAGGAGACGCAAGCAGTTTAGACAACGGAAAACGGGAAAGCAGAAGCAGGTCAACCCAACTTTAGGCTGTCATTCTCTGTAAATATACTGAAGCATGAGAGGTAAGTGGAGGATGAGATGTGCTGCTTGTGGAACTCGGCCTATGAGAAGCAATCACAAGAAACAGTCCCTCTCAGAGCTAAAAACCGAAGGCCTGTTTCATGGCCACTCAAGTATTACAGAAATTTGGATACTGATCATGCATTGCTAACTGTCACATCTTTGGGGTTGTCTTTGTGTTTGTGTGCATGTATGTGTGTGTCTACAAAATAAACTACTCCCTCTTTCGTACAGGTGAGTTATTAAAACAGAATAATAATAGACTCCATCTCTATTTCCCTTTCTATTTTTTTCATAATAGTCATCAATCAAGTCAAATGCTTCAATAACATTCAATTCACGTTTCAGAATGAAACCACAGAAACCGACTTATACGGCAAGCCAGCTGACATGCATCACTAATACAAACGTACAGCCTAAATACATCATAAATAACCTTCCATAGGCCTTTGCATTTAAATCAAATGCAACTGCTCGGACCGAACAAAAGTCAAAAGCAGAGTCGACGGACTCAGTGGTCATATTAGCAAAGATGAGACAAGAGTAAACATAGTGACGGCGCCATCGCTATAACCAGGGTGCTCGACTGTTAATGTACAACAACAAATCAGCTAATTCACTCATCTCCTTACAAGCAATATACTTCCCGATGTCCCCAAGCTACAACAGATCATCCAGAGACACTGGCACCTAACCGTATCTCCAGATCATCTTAATGGTATATTCAGTGAGGTACCTATGTTTGTGTACTATAGACGCCAAAACATAAAAATCACGTGGTATGAGCCTAAATAGACAGGTCTTACCCGCACAACAGGCCAACAGATTTTTTACAATAAACGCAGCCTCATCTACAAGCATACGCTTGAGACTAAAACTTTCCAAAAGTTCGACAATGGAAGTAAGCTATAACATCAACCAGAAAATGAGATGTAGGAGAAATGATCTGCGATGTTTCAAATGTCGGTGAAACTGTGGACTTTAAAAGATGAACAACTAAAAAGCCACATCCGCACTAAAATGAATGCAAAACTCGCCAACGACTACAACTCAACCTGACATTCTGTACCCCTCGAGGTTTTACCTACTGAGTCAACATTACGTACAACCCCTCGAGATTTTACCTATTGAGTCAACATTTTGTACAACCCCTCGAGGTTTTACCTATAGAGTCAACATTCTGTACAACACCTCGAGGTTTTACCTATTGAGTCCAGTCCGTTGTGGACCAACGTAACACGCAAACGGAAGTAGAAATCTTGGATTCTACAATTCAAAAACATACCGGGGGAATTCAGTCAGATTTTAAAAAAAATTTAACCTGCCCACTGCAGGTTTTCGATACTCATGAATGGACACATATTTACCACTTTCTTTTCTAGCTGCAGTAGTAGCAGCAACAGCAGCATTTAATTTTGTATTATTTCCTTTTTAAAAAAGTTTCTTTTCATACATGTTAGAACAATTTGCTCCTGTAGCGTATTCAGTATGGATAATTTTGCCAGGGATATAATTCTCGGAGTTAATAAATTAATCAATTATGTTACACTGTATTCGGCTAAGCGTTTTTTTTGTGTGTGTGTGTTTGTTTTTTTGTTTTTTTTTATTTTTTAATTTTTTTTTTTTTTGTTGCTTTGTTGTTTGTTTCTTTGTTTCTTTGTTTATGGGGGGAGGGGATTGTTTGTTTGTTGTTTTCATTACCGCACCCCTCCCTTATTTTACGCCAATTCACACTTATAGTGGCGGATCCAGGTGATTGGCCGGGCTGGCACCGGTCTTCGTCACATTTCCGTAAAAATGAGCGCGAAACAAATGGAACGTTTCCTAGATAAGTTTTCTTTACAGTAGAATGGTTCAAATTGCTACTGGGGGATTCGCCAAATGGACCCCCGCCAGGGTTTCCGTCCCAACTACTGCTTGTCCAAATATGGAGAGGGATTACTGCATCATCATCATCATCGACTCGACCATAGTTGGGAGACTCATGGGGGCGGGAGCGTCTTATTCCATCCCGTACGGATCCAAAGGACCTGTACCACTGCCCATATAATTCTATGCAAACTTGGTAATAAATATTGACAGATGTTAAGATGTCATGTGGAATGTTCATCCATACATCATCATCATCAGTCCTGTAGTCTGATAGACCGTTGGGGCACCACACAAGACCGAATAATCAGCTTCCTCCATTCCTCTCGGTTTTCCGTCTTTCTCATTGAGTCGCTCAATGTAAAGCCTGTCCACTCTCGAATGTTGTCTTCCCACCTCTTTCTCTGTCTGCCTCTCTTTCTTCTTCCTTGTACAGTGCCCTGCAGGATTGTCTTGGCAAGTCCTGATGATCGTGAGACATGCCCATACCACTACAGTTTACGTTTTCTCACTATGTTCAGGAGGTCTTCGTGAGGCCCAATGGCTTGTCTGATCCTCTGCCGTATTTTTTCATTGGTGACACGGTCTTTGTATGAGACGCCGAGGATCTTTCGGAAGTATCTCATCTCTGTGGCTTGTATCCTTTTCTCTAAGTCAGTTGTTATGGTCCATGATTCACAGGCGTAGAAAAATATGGAGATAACTAGTGAGTGCATCAGTCGGACCTTTGAACTGAGTGCGATGTTCTTGTCGTTCCAGATGGGCTTCAGTTTTGTCAGCGCTGTGCAATCCTACAGAGTACTTCAGGCTTTGATCCTTCATCTGTTACAATTCCCCCGAAATACTTGAAGCTGTGTACTGTTTCTAGCTTCGTACCTTGGACCCTGATGTCAGTACTGATGCCATTGGTGTTGTTGGTCATCAGTTTGGGTTTCCCTGCACTGATTTCCATTCCGTAGGCTGCAGAGGTTTTGTCGAGGCTCTCTACTAAGCTAGCTATTTCTTGTTCATTTCCTGCTAGTCCATCAATGTCGTCGGCAAAACGTAAGTTCTTGACTGTTCTGCCTCCGATGCTGACTGTCCTTTCATGCTTTTCAAGCGCGTCAGCCATGATTCTCTCCAGAAAGATGTTGAATAGTGTGGAAGAGAGCAGACAGCCTTGTCTGACTCCGACTGTCGTTCTGAACCAGTCCCCTTTGCTGCCGTTGAAGTATACTGCACTGGTGGCCTTGTCATACAGGTGCTCTATTACTGTGATGAGGTTGACATTGATGTTGTACAGTCTCATGGTCGCCCACAAGGCTCCATGCCATACCCTGTCAAATGCCTTCTTGAAATCCACGAAGACATGGTACAGATCTTGCTGGTGTTGGAGGTACTTCTCACACAATATCCTGAGGTTAAAGATCTGCTCTGTTGTGCTGCGCCCTGCTCTGAAACCTGCCTGCTCCTCGGCAATGATCTTTTCAGCCTGTGGCTTTAGTCTGTTTAGTAGTATCCTCAACATGACTTTGCTTGGATGGCTTATAAGACTGATTGTACCGTGGTTTTGACACTGTTGTAAATTGCCTTTCTTGGGAAGGATGATGATCAGTGATTGTGTCCACGGCGATGGCCATTCTCCTGTTAGCGAGATCTTGTTGCATATGTTTGTGAGGGCGCTAATCATTGCTTCTCCCCCTGCTTGGACCAGTTCTGCTGGGATGTTGTCCACTCCTGCCGACTTCCTCTTTTTCAACGATCTCACTGTTGCTTCTACTTCATCCCGTAGGATAGGGTGGTTGTCGTTGTTAGTTGCTGGAGGGACGTTCAGTACCTCTGGATCTATTATGGGTTGGTGGTTGTAAAGTTCTGCGCAGTACTCTGTCCATCTTTTCAGAATGTCTTTTTCTTCTGTGAGGCAGTTTCCGGCTTTGTCCTGTAAGGAGGTAACTCGCCGTTGTTTTGTGCTTGTTAGATCTTTGACCAGCTGGTACGCTTTCTTGCTGGTGTTCCTTTTCAAGTTTCCCTCAATGTCTTTGGACTGTTCTTCTATCCAGTTCTCTTTTGCTTTTTTCATGCTTTTCTTGACTTCCCGGTTGACTGCCTTATACTGCTCTGCCCGTTCTGTATCATTCTTCTTCTTCTTCAGCTCCCTCCTCTTGTCACACAGGTTCAAGACCTCAGCTGTGACCCAGGGCTTCTTGACTGGGCGATGTCTACCAAGGATCTCGCTGGCTGTTTCGGTCGTCGCAGTATTAAAGATGGTGATCAACGTGTCCATGTCTGTATCGTCAGCGTCGAGGATGGTGAGCGGTGCAAATTTCCCACCAATCTTTGCTTGGAAGGCTTCTGCTACTTCTGGATCCTTCAGTTTCTCGAGATCGAACTTTATTCTTGTTTGGTTATCTTTTCTTGACCTTCTTTAGATGTAGCCTAAAGGTCATCATCACCAGATCATGATCACTTCCAATGTCCGCTCCGGGAAAGCTTCGAGTCTTGGCGATGTTTACCCTTGACTGTATGCGCCTCTTTACCATGATGTAGTCGATCTGACTGTGATGGTCTCCGCTTGGACTGTACCATGTCCATCTTCTGGATACTTTGTGTTGGCCGAAGGTGTTTGCCAGCATAAGGTCGTTGTAACTAGCGAATTCCAGGAGCCTCAGGCCTCTCTCGTTGGTCTGTGCATTGCAGCAATGCCCACATGTTCCTTTCCAGTTCATGCAAGCGTCCTCGCCTATCTTGACATTCCAATCGCCTTGCACAACCAGAATGTCTTTCTTCGGTGTTTTATCCACAACTTCTTGTAGCTGGTCATATTAGTCTTCCACATCTGCGTCATCACAGTCTGATGTTGGGGCGTATGCCTGTATGATGGTGATGTTGAATGGAGTTGCCCTGAGGCGGATGGTGAAGAGCCGACTGGAGACTGGCCGACAGCCCATGACATTACTCACGCTGTCCTTGTGGACAAGAAACCCAACTCCCTGCTCATGTTTGTCCTCTCTGCCACTGAAGTACATTTTGTGGCCTTCCAAAGTAGTTGTTTCTCCAATATTCTTCCATCTTACCTCACAGAGTCCTAGGATGTTCCAGCGGTATCTGTTCATTTCATATGTAAGCTCCTCTAGCTTTCCTGCTGCTCTCAGTGTTCTTACATTCCAGGTGCCAATGATGATGTTGTTCCTGACACAAATCTTGTTGCTCTGAGCACCAGTCGCATACTTTCCACCTTCGCCCTGGTGCATGACGGAAGGCGCGGCCCTTGTTGACCCGGGCGACGACCGAGCCGGTATGGGATGAGTAGTGATTGTTATTTTTTCATGTGGTGTGTCTAGGGCAGCTGACGCCTGGCAGAGCCCAACCCTCTCCAGGCCTGACCGCAGCCGATTTCCTCCATCTAGGTGGCTCGCCTTGGTCACGAACATGTAGCCGTTGAGCTGTTGGCAGCCCTTCCGCTTGGCCGTTGACTTCGTCTCGGAAGTTCTTCCGCCCAGTGATGCCATGTTAACATCACACTATTTATCCATAGCTGGAAGACTCGTGGGGGGCGGGAGCCTCTACCTTCCCGTGCAAGTCTGGAGGACTTGCCCACTGCCCTCTCATCCATACAAACATGTACAAAACAGAATAATGCAAAGCAGAATATCCATCATGGACCTTATAGAAAATGCGAAATAGAATAAGGCAGGATAAAATATACAGCATATAATAATAGAAAATACATGCGGAGAATGAAAATATGTGCGTATAATTATGATGGTATTTCCCCTCCATATCCCAAGGGTTTCACTATAAACGAGGTTTACATTATCAGTCATTTGTCGCTCATTTCATGAATGTATTACTGATTTTATTTTATTCAAGGTAAAATACCATACTCGCTCATCACGTGACCACGTGGATGCAAGGATTAATTTGACGAACTCGCCAACACCGAGATAACCTGGCGCATGTCAGATATCCATGATTTTCTGCGATAAAACAAAAAACTATGGATGCCAATAATTAGCAATGGTCGCATTGTGCAGATAAATACTTAATTGAAAATTAATATGTGGTACATTGTGTCTGTGTGCATGTGGCCCATGATCATCTCGTTTGCCCGGACACGAGTTAAGATTCTTCGTGCTCGCGAGGTCTCTTCTATCAAGGTTGAGGTTAGTAAAGTGTGAAGACGATAGACCATTGTTTGTAAGGTGTCAAAATAGTATCTTTAATCAAACGTAACGATATACAACGTCAAGTCTTTTAGGAATTCATCCATCTGTTTATTTGTAAGCACTGGGTTTGCGGTTTTGAGGTTAGATATTTATAATTAAGGTTTAACAAAATTATTTGTATAATGGCTAAATTTGATACTGGTGGGATCTCTTCACGCATTGTGTTTGTGACTTAGACATTTTTGATGGAATGGAGTGATATTCCATATTTAATATGGGATATCTTAGAGAATCAAAATGACAATATTTCTCTCATATTAGCCGTTACATATAAATCTGTTTAGTTTAAGACACATATCGATCCTGTAATACATATACAGTACTAAATACTGTATTTTACAGATATTATTCGTAAACTTAATCGTGCGTTCCAAAAATGAAGCTATTTTATTAATGTAAGAAATCTGAATGCATTTGTAAGCATTTTGAAGACATCGTGTGAAGAATTGGTTTACACGTCTGCTTTCTATGCTAAATTGTTAGTATTTTTTTGGTTTGTTTGTTTTCTCACAGGTTTTTCACCTCTGCGATACTTCCTCATGATTATTTTGTAGAACCAACATTACCTTAGCCTCATGTTGTCATCGAGATGGATCTTGTTTCGTGTATTGCTTTTTAGCAAGATACTCAGTATGATTTGACAGTCTAGTCTTTGTTTTTCAAATCCAGACCGTTAGAATCACGGTTATGTTAACCTTGTTCAACCAAACTCTCGCACGGCTCCTTGAAATTTTCGCCTTAGACGATGGTCTCAATCGGACCTCGGCCTTTTCCACTGCATGCTGGAAAACAACAAAAAGCAGCTCTGATATAAATAATGACTATTATTAACTGCACTCAACCTCATGGTTGTTATTACATCATAATGAATTCAATGACGTCACAATGACTAACTGTTGTGCAAGCACTAACAGCAACTGATACAAAAGTTTCAAGTTTTTGAAACCAAATGTGTCCTTTAATTTTTTTATTACAAAGTTGCATGAATATCATTAAAAATGACAAGTGTGTAAATTTCATTGATTGTTGAAACGTCGTTAAGTATTTTTCCCAACACTTATAATTTTATAATAATCCATTCTTGCACATATAAACTGATATTTGTCGGTCATAAACGTACACTTTTTTTTAATATAACTATAATTACCTCCGAGTCTCTCAATCGGATTTTCCTCAGCCTTTTCTAACAAGTCGAGAACGAAACCTCATATATAAATCACCGCCATTAAAAATATATTGAGAACATGGAACAATATGGCAGTAAAAGGAGACAAAGTTACAATCAGTGCATTGTCAGTTTTTTCTGCCCAAACATATATGGTGTACTCTGCTAGAGACGATACATTAAACCCATAAAATTTATGTGTATTCCTACAACTACATTTGAGCTTATTTCATGACTTGACAAAAATGGCCGAGCGATGTTCCAATTGTGAGTCTGTTTCAGAGAAGTAGACGTTATTTTACTCGTATCGGAAAGAGACGAGCACGTTCCAATTGACATGATTCTGGCAGAGATCTCACAGAACCACACTAGAGGTCTGGTCGACCAAGACTATGGTAAGATATGTTTTGCAGTTTCCTCTGCATATTAGGCGTATTCTCTCACACTATTTACCGCAAAACTTCTATCATTTGTACTCGTGAACTTCATTTCTACAGTTTGCAAATGCTCTGCAAAGTCCTATTGTAAAACACAAGCGTGTTAAAAGTTTGAAGGGTCTGAAAATACTACTGCTATTCTGAATGCCACGTGTATTTATTGTGATCTCGAACAATGTTCAATATATTTGCAAATGTTACCCAATACGGAGCTTATCGAAAACAAAGACAATCTGTATATTTTGATATGGCGTCTTAGATGCCAAAAAGAAAAACAGGTTCTTATATAACAATGCACGTACTATTATAACAAAAATGTGCTGCAATTTATTTTCCGAGGATCACTGACACTGTTGACATTTATGTCCATGAATGATCAGCACGTATTTTGTTATTCGTTGGTTTTCAACAGCATTTTGAGTACTTTATTATCAAGTCTAGGACACACCGAGGTAGCACACTAGTGCTAGCCTAAGTAAGTAGCTAACACGTGACCCTTTATTTTATTCATAAGAAGAATTTTAACTAATGTGTTTAACACTCATAATATTAGCAAGAGATGACCACTTCTTTTTACAAAATATCCATTTTGTTAACCTAATAGTCGCCTATTAGGTTCCATATGTATTCAAATTATAAAATACATTATACAGAAAGCATGCAGTTAACCATGTTTTGATCTAAACATCCTAAATGCCTATTTACAGAAAATATTTTTATGAATGAACTTGAACGGATGACAAATGATTGCGTGCCACGCAAACCCTCAAGTGCGTGCTTTGACATTTTATCTTCCCAACGTAAGAATCGAATTTAGATAGTCTTTAGGCAAGGCAAATTATAGAATTATCTCTTCAATTATACGTTAAGTTTAACCATATGTCTGCCATTTTGACCCTGTTTTCTATTAGGAGACATTGCAAACTCTTGTTCCACTTTATAACATACATGTAATTAAAGAAAAACAATTACAAATTCCAAGAGAAATACGCTGTTACTGGGAGTGGATCTTATCAGCCGAGTCCGAAACAAAGAAATATTGATTACTGATATCAGCAGTAATAAAGCAATGAGCAAGTTTGACATCAACGTCTAGCACTATGGCGGTAAACAATACTTTTTGGCAGAGTCCCCGTCAATTCATACTTAAATCCAAAAATCTGTCCTGAATGCATAGGACAAGGCTGTTGTAAATTATGAATGAAACTTTGCAATAAAGGAGAATCATTCGTATAGAGAGAGGTTATTAAGTCACAAAGACATGCAATGAATAAAGATCTAATTCATATCAACTTTTCCAAATGGCATTTGATCAGGTCTCAGCAAGGTAAACAAATGCGTATATTCAAATAGCTGAAGCCATCGAACAGACATAAATTAGCTGAACTAAAATGGAACATGACTGAAACCATCAGAACCTTTTGAACATTGAAACCTCCACAGCTTATAATTCCAAAAGCCAGTTTATTGATTGATTGATTGATTGATCGATTGATTTGTTGGTTAGTTAATTGATTGGTTGCTTGGTTGGTTGCTTGGTTGTTTCATTGATTGATTATCCCATACACATAACTGTTAAAAGATTTTTGAACCATGGATTCAATAAAAATGTATAAGTTAATATAAATATAAAATATTCATAACAGCAAATAAAAAATTGTTTAAGATTTCATATCACTGAACATTTCTCTTCTTATTATATGTGTCTGAAATTTTTAGAAAGTGTGTGTGTGTGTGTGTGTGTGTGTGTGTGTGTGTGTGTGATATCTAAGGCCAACTATCAATCTATCAAATTACTAAAAGAAGTTTGAATATATACACTCTTCACTTCAATTTAAGAATACTTATTACAGAGTTACGTTTTAGATCGTGTTTTGCTTGCATGAACTTATTGTCATCCATTCGTCCACTCATATATACATAACATTTATAAATATAAATATACAGAAATATATTACATCCATCCATCCATCCATCCATCAATGCATGCATGCCTACATACATACATCATCATCATCATCATCATCAGTCCCGTAGTCTGGTAGACCGTTGGGACACCGCACAGGACCTAACAACCAGCTTCCTCCATTCCTCTCGATTTTCTGTCTTTCTCAGTGAGTCGCTCAGTGTCAAGCCTGTCCACTCTCGAATGTTGTCTTCCCACCTCTTTCTCTGTCTGCCTCTCTTCTTCCTTGTACAGTGCCCTGCAGGATTGTCTTGGCAAGTCCTGATGATCGTGAGACATGCCCATACCACTACAGTTTACGTTTTCTCACTGTGGTCAGGAGGTCTTCGTGAGGCCAATGGCTTGTCTGATCTTTTGCCGTATTTGTTCATTGGTGACACGGTCTTTTGTATGAGACGCCGAGGATCTTTCGGAAGCATCTCATCTCTGTGACCTGTATCCTTTTCTCTAAGTCAGTTGTTATGGTCCATGATTCATCGGCGTAGAAAAATATGGAGATCATCAGTGAGTGCATCAGTCGGACCTTTGAACTGAGTGCGATGTTCTTGTCGTTCCAGATGGGCTTCAGTTTTGTCAGCGCTGCTGATGTCTGTGCAATCCTACAGAGTACTTCAGGCTTCGATCCTTCATCTGTTACAATTCCCCCGAAATACTTGAAGCTGTGTACTGTTTCTAGCTTCGTACCTTGGACCCTGATGTCGGTGCTGATGCCCTTGGTGTTGTTGGTCATCAATTTCGTCTTCTCTGCACTGATTTCCATACCGTTGGTTGCAGAGATTCTGTCGAGGCTCTCTACTAAGCTAACTAGTTCTTGCTCATTTCCTGCTAGTCCATCAATGTCGTCGGCAAAACGTAAGTTCTTGACTGTTCTGCCTCCGATGCTGACTGTCCTTTCATGCTTTTCAAGCGCGTCAGCCATGATTCTCTCCAGAAAGATGTTGAATAGTGTGGAAGAGAGCAGACAGCCTTGTCTGACTCCGACTGTCGTTCTGAACCAGTCCCCTTTGCTGCCGTTGAAGTATACTGCACTGGTGGCCTTGTCATACAGGTGCTCTATTACTGTGATGAGGTTGGCATTGATGTTGTACAGTCTCATGGTCACCCACAAGGCTCCATGCCATACCCTGTCAAATGCCTTCTTGAAATCCACGAAGACATGGTACAGATCTTGCTGGTGTTGGAGGTACTTCTCACACAATATCCTGAGGTTAAAGATCTGCTCTGTTGTGCTGTGCCCTGCTCTGAAACCTGCCTGCTCCTCGGCAATGATCTTTTCAGCCTGTGGCTTTAATCTGTTCAGCAGTATCCTCAACATGACTTTACTTGGATGGCTTATAAGACTGATTGTATAAGACTGATACATACATACATACATACATACATACATACATACATACATACATACATACATACATACATATATACATACATACATACATGTATGCATGCATTTATGCATACGTAAGTACATGCATGCATACATACACGCACGCACGCACGCACACACACACACTCATACATACATACATACACGCACGCACGCACACACACTCATACATACATACATACATACATACATACATACATATATACATACATGCATGCATTCATGCATACATACATACATACATACATACATACATACATACATACATACATCAAAAGCCAACATTCTTTTATTTGACTCTCTTCTCGGCCAGTCTTTGCCTGAAATCCATAATGTCTATTCGTCGGCAAGAAGAGGCAGAACTTTTTTGAAGTTTTTTAATTTACAGACTGTGAATAGTTTATTGAGACGAAATCTAATTCAGAATCATCTTTATGACTCCTAATCTCAATAAACTATTTTATTCCGCATGTGCTGATAATTTCATTTGTAAATGGTCGACTGTGAGGAAATATAGTCAGAATTTTTCCATCTTTACGGCCGTCATTTTAACTTCCTTGCTGGCTGAAGGGTTACGTAATGTTTATGTCAGTCGGCTATAGGCTTTGTGACGCCAACAGAAGATGACCGGCTATGGTTTATTTAGTAATTAGACGGTTGAGTCGGCTAGTCGCAACAAACGGATTTAAGCTCTCTGTGTAACTAAGAATGTCAGCTTGCTGCGCTCGCATGTGAAAAGATTTGTGTCCAAGCACTGCCAAACATCAAACGAGGCGTACCAGCGTATCGAAATTAGATGAATTTAAAAATCTACCAGTAGGAGGAGTTAATCTCTCAGACAGACAAAGGGACAATGAAATATCTAGCCATACTTCTGTAATTGATCAGTGGTTTCCTGACCTTTGAGAAGGGCGGAGTATAGTTGAACTACAAGGAAGTATAAAAAAAGGATTCTTGGGGAAAGACCACTCGGAGAGAACGGAACTGGTAAAATAAGGGGAGCGGAATTGAACTGGGAAAGAAATACGAAGCTTCTACAGGTAGAAAATATCTCAGCCGAATATTTTTGTGTGGATTTGCGTAGATATGAATTTAATAGATTGTGAATTATAACGTATAACTAATTTATTAGGACATGGAACATAACATATCGTGGAATTATTCGAGATTATCACGTCCTAGTGTATAGTTGAATCTATTAGTAAATTGAATCGGGATGTGTATTTGTATTTATCAGGGTCTAGACTAAGAATTAGGTGAAGTAGAGTGGATTTGTATGCATATGTATTTATGTATTTCTATGTATCATTCTATAATTTTTAGGAGACAGCCAATGTGAACGATTGCCGTAAGCACGGTAGATTTCTGTGTCAGAATATAACATTTGTCGGTGTGTGCGTGTGTTACGGAACTTCGTGAGTAATACTATTTGTATGTGGGGCAAGGCGTGTATGAAATAAGTGGACGTTAGTGTGCGAGAAGGGCCTGGTAAAATGTTCGCCATTTGTCTGATGAGAAGTCTGTGAGAGAGTGGTAGCTTACGAATTTTAGTATAGGAAGACCAGAATGTACAGGAAGCTCCCAGGGTGCACGTAAGAAACGGCACTAAACTCCCAAGAGAGGGAAGGAGAAACGACAAGAATTAGTACAGAAGGAGTGCAGAAGGAGAAATAGCACAAGAAGCGACACAGGAAGAGTGCATGCAGAAAGAAGAAGGGAGAATAGAAGAAAGAGGGAAACGAATGCAGATGAGTACAAACGACTACTCGCTGCAAGGAGACTCTCTAAAATTAGGACCTTAACTCTCATGAGCTGAAATAAAGATAGGCATTTGTTACCACAGGCCAATTAATGTATTAATTTATGAGTAAAGTGCGATTGGAAGATTTATGTCCAGAAATTACTTGATAGTTTTATTTATTATTAATATTGATTAAATTGTTATATATTTTTCCTGGAGTTGTTCATGTAGTGGAAAGCAAAGTAAAAAAAAAAAGGAATCATTATCTTGCTTTTCCACAGAAACCCAGAGAGGCCAGACTAATTAAAGTTTCCAAAAGTAAGACAGTGCTTATAATCTAAAATATCTTGAAAGGTTTGATATTAGTGGGCTGGGGAGGGGTGTGGGTACGGTGGGACTTATCAGCAAGCGTAAGCGTAATATGAACATATGTAGGTAAGTGGATTTCAGTTTAGCAGAAATATTGATGAAAAAATAAAAGATGGTAAGGAGCTCTTTTGACCGGACACATCATTCCATATATTTTCCACGTTCGTCCGTTTTTAGAAGTATTTTAATGTACATATTGTATCCTATACCAGCAATATTTATAATAATGTTTATGGATAATTTTTTAAAATTATTCAAGTTTAAAGAATAAATGCTAATTCACCAGTCTCACAATCTGTTATTCTATTTTATTTTTCTACTTATTTTATTTCTGTTGATTTGTTTTAGTCTATTTAATTCACTGACCAATAAATGACAAGGTGTTCTTAAAACACCTTTTCAGTAGGTTTATAATGGCAAATTTAGTCCCAGACCACAGATGTCCCACTAGACGAGCAATGAATGACCTTTAGTGAGTAAATTTAATTGCGGTTGAGCCATATAAAAGCTTTCATGATAGGTATTCTATGGCGATGTTTGCACACCTGGCAATAAGGGAAAAAAAAATCAAGAACGTAAATTTGCCCAGGTAGCCTTGCATAACTGTTCTCGGTGTAATTTCTTATAAGTGTTAATACGTGTTATGGAAACCAAATGAACCTTTGACGTTTTATCTTGCTGCAATCATTTACTTTTGGCAAAGAAAGTTATCTTTTCCTTCTTGTCACTATCTTCATGTCAGACAGTAGAATCTTTTGTGAGTCCCATATATATATATATATATATCTATCTATCTATCTATCTATCTATCTATCTATATATATATATATATATATATATATATATATATATATATATATATATATATCTATTCAACAGATAATTCATATCCCTAGAATTAAAAGCAAAAATGTATAAAAATGTATATAAAAAAATTTGCGAATTAATTCCGCAAATAATTCTTAAATTACTAACACATGTCCTAATGAATAAAGTTCTGAATAATCGTTAATGGTATTGCAAACAATTTCCAACGCTGAAGGTGTTGATGTGCATGTTGTGGCCGGTAGTCTCTAATGTACTGAAGTACCAATGACCTGAATTGTATTGATGTGACAACCGTCTTTTATTGAATCACAGTAATATAATCTATGGTTTCCTTGTCTGAAGTCACTATAATTCTCAGTTAATGCCTCTCTCCAAGAATATTATAGAGCACTTTGTATTTCCAGAGAATAATAAAAAATTCACCCAAATTCTGAATACAACAATATAAATGACTTCTGTCCAGAAGTTATGGCCGGAAGAATTTTTTTTCCAGTAAACAAGATTATCTAAAAATAACCCTAAGGCACAAAGGAACAGTCAGTATTTAAGACAGAAATTCATTTCCAGAACATTACAAGCTATAATTAAACAAAGTCTGTTGCTAAAATTATACAAAAGAACACGATAAACATAGTGTCCCTTGCTCAGATCAAGATAAATATATCTACTTCTAAATTGAATGATCATAACATTAAACCTTCAGTCATATAGGAAATATTAGCTATGTATCAGTTGTTTACAGAATTTAAAAAATCCGGTAGAAAGCGAACTTGCTTTTGGACAAGGTCAGCTACGAAAATTTTTTTTTACATAACTCAAAGCATATAATGGCTATAAAAGCGACAAAAACATTACAAAGTATATATACATACACCAGACAGAACGGAAAGTGCTCTCCCTGGATTCTATAGAAGAATGCTTGATAATAATAGGCAGAATTAATATTTAATACAAATAATACTATCATACAGGTTAAAGAATTTTTAATTCGTCCTCTACGGGGATTCGAACCCAGGTCCACGGGTAAACGGCGCCCATCGCCTTGCCTTCACGCACCAGCCTATATTCCTTCACGACTAAGCACGCATCATCAAAAAAAATGATGCGACTGAATCGGTGTTATATGCACTCGTGCGTAGCAGACAAACTTGCATGACGACCTAGTAATTAATTCTCATCTATCTAAACAGTCATTCCGGATTCCTATGAAAGAAATCAAGGTATATAGGATTAATTATATAGAATTATAAATATACACCAGACAGAACGGTATATAACGATCATTAGGCAATTAAGCATCTTAATCTCCTTGTCTGTAAAAAAAAAAAAATAACGTTTGAGCTGCACAACATACGTCTTTCACCACGTTTCAAGCTAACCATGTTCATTGTCAGGAAAAGAAACAGTTTACACCCCCAAAACAAACTCTAAACACCAGAGGCAAGAGATACAGTGTTAAGTTCGGTACTAAGAAACAAATGTAGAATTTGTTTCTTAGTACCGAACTTAACACTGTGTCCAAATCCTAATAAACCTTTTGTTGATCTTAAATACCTTCAAAGATGAACTCACTGTGAAAGAAGTTCTTGTTATAGGTTGTCCGGCATGTTGTTTTTGAGAGGCTAGACTGTAATTAAAGCACCATGCAATGGGTCATAGACTTCGCTACCGGATCAGCATCAATGCCTCATTATTCACTGTGCACTGTTACTGAAATACACTCAGACAACCACAGCTAAAATTCTAAAGAAGAAATGATTACCTTTAAATCAGTACCTAGAATGCCTAATTTAACTCTTATATCACCACCGAAATGAGAATCGACAAAAATGCTCGAAAAATATACTGGGACTACATTTGTGGGTACTGAACCGGAAGTAATAAATATTATCCAAGTCCGGCTCGAAACAAAGCACGGACTCCACGCGTGGCGAAAAATTAACGCCATCTACAAAATATACAATAGAAATTATATACCGGTGGAGTTATGCATAGAGATACGAAGGAAGTATCTCGGAGACATGGTGTAGCGGGATAATGGATATGAGTTGTAATAATAATAATAATAATAATAATAATAATAATAATGTCGCAAAAAAATTGCGTACATCTGATAAATTTATGCCCGGCTCTAGTTTTGATAAGACTGCATTAGACAGGTTAGGTTTTCTAATTAAGGGCAAATTTTTCAGTTGTAGAATCCAGTATAGTTCCTTACCTGTACGTTTTGTATCGGTCCACCTCAAATTCGATTCAATCTGAAGCATCTCGAGGGACTCATCTGAATGCCATGTCGATTTTGTGGCGAGTTTGGTGTTGATTTTGTTGCAACGAAGAAAAAATCTAGTATGTATATCAGATAAATCAACTTTTGTAAATACTGTCTTTGCTTCAAAACGATATCGCACCGATTGTACCACTAAGCATTGTCGCGCTGTTTCACTAAATAGTAACGGTTTGATTGCACATCTGGCGATAGAAAACGGATTTTAGGAAAATATGAGATAGCAAATCTGTGAAGAATGCCCGTTGTTTTTGAAGGTCACAAGCACTGCAACAGTGCGACAATAATAGCCACTTCGCACAATCAGATTAAAGTGGAGATCTCCGACATAACACAGATTAGACGTACGTCTCTATACGAGGTCATGTTCCATTAATCTTCTTATTCACCATTCAAATTACATCTATGAAAGTGACACTCTAAATATCTCGTTCACGGCCCAAGCATCATATTGGTCATCTACACTGAATTCGTAGCAAAATATTATATGAACATTTTCCTCATTTGGAAACTATTCTTACACATACAGGAGCACATTGATTGGATCGTACTTTATCTCTTTTATCATTGACTGAAATAAAAATTAAAAATGAGAAAAAGAAGGAATAAAAATGTAAGGCTTTACAGATGCGCTTCATTGTGATGTTATTGGTGCAGTGTGATGTCTGTCCCGTATTCCCATGTGCCATCGTAACACCCGTCATCCATCTCTACAGGTGAATAATTCCATATATTTTCCTTCTACATATTAGACAAAATGTTTACGTTATGCATTAATGCCATTGTATAAAAATGATCGTCGAAAATGCAGTCTAAATTGAATGTGGTGCAGTCATCAAAGCGTACTGTTTTCTTCAGTTGTTATTTAACCATCAAAGATGCATCGTTGTGACAGCGTTATCCTTCCAAAAGGAGGTAACCAATAGAGAGGCGTATGTCTTCTAACACGAAATGGGTAAAACTAAGTTGTGAACAAATTCCAGAGGTCACCAGAAAATGAACCTTTAGCCGGTGTCCGTCAGATCTTCTTATTAATATAAAATAAGTCAAACCTATAAGCCAGGAGAGCTTTCTGGGTATCATGTATGTAATGTTGCTATCTTATATACAAGCACCCACATTTGTCTTTTCTGTGTTCACGGCTGCCAACCAAGAGGTCGAGTGTTCAAACTCGCGGCAACAGCAAAAATTTGTTTATACATTTTTATGTATTTTTATGTTGAAGCTTTCTTTCAAACTCGCTCATTGCATTATTTTAAATTCCTGTCCTAAGACTAGCTATTAACATAGCAATACAACAATTACAAAGACAACAAAGTGATGTTTGACAGTTGCAATTGAGCATACTGATTCATACGAGTAATCAAATATTTTAAAGTCAGACAGTATACTCTTTGTCACCCAAGTTCGATCTTGAGACCCCGGTTTCACAACAGTCATCAAAAGTCAGCTTATTAATGTGATTTTCCTCCATCTTGCTTATGATATTTAAACAATGTTTTGGGATTTGGTGTGGGTGAGGTGAATGGGTGGGTCATAGTTAGAGACTGTAGAAAATGATTTTATTCTTATAAAAAAGTAAAGAAATTCATACAAATTTAGGAAATTACTACATATTTCTGAATAAACTAAATATAAAAATAGGAAATACATGTTATGGGGAATTAAATATATCATAACTGACTTTAGTCATCGATGCTGCTGAATGTTCTGTAATAAATTCATTATTGTCAAGCAGTAAGAATGATCTAAACAGCAAATACTAAAGTTGTGGAATACATTTCGATATTCCGAGTGAAGCACTATCCAGAGTACGATGCATATCTGGCATACTTCATTAATGGGCTGGTATTTCAGGAAATCAAATATAGTCGATTCACAGAGCCAGAATTCATAATTTCAGCTGTTAAATAATACTATATTAAGTAACATTTCAAGTTTAGAAAATATGGTGATGATGGTAATAATAATAATAATAATAATAATAATAATAATAATAATATGTGCGGATGATAAATACACGCTTTCTGAAGAAAAACTTAATTTTTTTATTTATTACTAAAACTGCATCATATTCCTACCCAATTGCTGCATGAGGCTTTTTCAATCATGGGGTGAAAACCCCTTTAACTTGGAAGTTGTTAGCAGTGTATTTGATCTGAGTCTTTCTTCATTTTCTTTAGTGTTTTGTTATTGTCTTTTTTTAATTAAATATTAAACTTCAACTGAGACACAACAGTACTTTAGTTGTGAAAGAATCCGAAAAATTCTCTACTTTCTATGAGATCATTATTCCTCAGATCCCTAGTCTCTTCATCCCCTAGTCATACACACAAACTCCTTCTCTTTTGTGACGGTGGTGGGGGTTGGCGGCGCACATTACTACTGATACATTATTCTGACTTTCTTTCAAAGATCAATTCTATAAAATTGTATGGTTTTAAATATTGCCTTGAATTTAGGTGCACACGTGGACCCAATTCCTAAACTTTCGCCCAAAATAGAGGTCATGTTAGATATTTGAATAAGATAAATGGATTCATCTGTTTTGATATTTGTCATGCAATAGTACGGCTCATGTAGTCTATATATTTTATTTCACCCAGACTCTCGCTTGCTTTGTTCGCGAGTTTTACAAATGCAGACATAATTATAAAGAAAAATGTGAACTAGAAGTTTTGCTTTGAAATTTCACTAATGGCGAAAAATGCGTATATTATTCAACGTCAAAAAAGACATACACATCATCACCATGCTATAAATCAATGTCATGTATGGATATTTCGTGTTAAACCTTTTATTTCACGGAAAAAGGACTTTAAAAAGACTTTCTTGCCCAGCCTGTCATTATACGTAGTGGGTCTATCTATTCATCTCATCAGATGTAAAATATAGAGGAACTAAGTTATTCCAGAAAACTTTACAGCCACGTACGGCTAACTCTTTAAAGATGGTTTTAAAAATAATATTGGATAAAAGGAAACTGTTTGATCTCATGATAAATTCATAGAGATGGCAAAGAAACTGATTTTCAACAGCATACAAACATACTTTATCACGATGGTATAATACCAGTAAATTGTGTTTAAAATTTTAAATATGAACTTTTATTATCATCTCCTTTATTGTAGCTGGTGTTGTTAGCAGTATTCATAGAATTTGTATAAACTTAACGCAAGCTGTCTAATACCCATAAAGGTCTAAGTTTGATGAAGTGACGATTCTGGAAATAATTCCTGGAGGAAAGTGTGTGTAATAGATATCCAGCTCTGATAACAACAATAAGCTGGTAGTAGCATTGTTTGGATAACTAAAGGGTATCTAATATAATACGCTTCTTTGTGCTGCAAATATATCGGAAAAGGAGAGGTATATATCATATCCAAACAATGGAATTCCCTGTACAGACAAACTCCAGGATTAATTGCAACTGAGCCTGCGCAGTCGACAGGCCTCTGTACGAAATTTGAAAAGCACAAAAGCAATGGGGACAAAGATTCTTTCAGAGAAGTCGATGATAAAGGACATTTCGTAAAAACAGTTTTTGAACATGTATAAGGTTTTTTTCTCCAATAGCTAGAAATATATGTTTTTAATACACTCGCATATTTCCTCTTAAGTCTCTCATTCGTTATCTCTTTGCACCAGCTTCTTTTCACCAAGGGAAATGATATACTAATTTGCTTTTCTTTCGATTGCAGTCTTATTAACAGCAATTCAATAATACTGTAACTTGTATAGCATCTTCGGCGTATTTTGCAGCTGTTTTAGTCTCGTTTCGTTTTCCTAATTTACCATTCCGATCCCGTACCGTCTCACAATGAGTTTATTCGTTTGAGCAACGTTTCTTCCATATCCCACTGTTCCTCTTTTAACTTTTAACTGCAACTGAACAGTACAATTTCCATTTCTACCGTTTGAGTACAGTTCCTAACGGTTTGATTGTCATATTGTTCCGTCTTTGTGCCGTTTCTGACGTTTGCATATCTTATCGAGAACGTACTGTTTTCACTGTTCGACAAGTTATAAAAGATATTTCAAGAACATTCTTATTGCTCTAAAAAGAGAGTTAATACAGTTCCTGCAGGAAGAATTACGAACGTATATATTATTAAACATGGCCTCTGTTTTTATGCGCTATCACACCGTAGGACTTTTCATCCAGCTTAACTTTTAATACAGGTAATTTACATTATATTCGTACTTTAATGGACTTTAATAGGTATGTGGGGGAGATTGTAATGGTTGGGGTGGAGTGCTCCCAATATTTTAATTTAACTATTGTAAAAGTCCCACCCAGGTTCGATTTTGTTGGAAGTTAAATTTAGTGAAAGATAGATGTAAATTCCAAGCCCCCAGTCAGCAATGCCGACAGTTAGATGGTTACATATACAAAAAAGGTTGAAATTCAATGAATAACAATTTAATAACAATTCAATAATTAAATGATTCAAATTTCCAATTACACTCCTTCCGCTCGACCCTTTAATGGCCTATTGCATCACTCGATTAGCAGTGTGAGATCGATTTCCACCTGTCTTTGTATTCTACTCATCTGTGGTATTCTTCTCTCTCCTGTTTCTCCCAAATCCTTCTCCTCATTCTTCCCGACTTTCTCCAAATTCCTTCTCCTCCTCCTCCTCCTCGACTTCTTTATGCGCCTTCTCCCCCTCCTTGACTTCTCTATACTCCTTCTCCTCCTCCACTTCCTCCTCCAGACTCCTTTCCTCCTCCTCCACCTTCTATCGACCTTCTCTCCACCGACTAGACTTCTGTCGACTTCGACTGTTCGGCTAGTCTCAATTCCGTCTCCACCTCTTGGAGACTCGGGACTCAATTGAACCGTAAGTTCTGTCCCCTAAAAAGCTTCATTTTCGAAGCTTTGTCTTTCCTTAGAATCTACCTCTAAGTTTTACCGCCAAATTACGAGTGGCTCTCTCGGAGTAACCCTATTGCTGAGAAATCTTCCTAGGCAAAACTAAATCTTCGTGTACGAGTTACGAAAGTTATCATTCGGCCTGCATTGTAATCACTCAATTTGTCTCAATACCGATTTGATATCGCTGTGATCCGATCTAATCAAACTTAGCGGACAATGTCCCTCTCACTGTCTGTCAACGTGGGGACGGATGAAAACACGTCCCGCTCACCCCGCGGGCTTCCCTCTGATCTTAGGACTAAGCTGTAACACACAAGTGTGAAGTTATACGATCTATCGACTGTGTCGATTCAAGATTCCGTGTGTCCGGCCGGTCATGTAACCTTGCGTAAGAGATTAACACTAGCCCGCGGCAATGTTTAGACATCAAACACAACGCCGCAGTAATATTATAGCTTATACATGACTTTATAGCTGGGGTTAGCAAACTTGACAGGGTAGTTCATTTGGACGGAAGTACTTATAGTAAGGCTCTCTTCCCAAAAAATAGGAAGGACTTGCAGAAAGGCCTTCCTACCATCACATAGAGAGAACCTGCAGTAAGAATTTCAAACGAAAACACAGAAGGGACTTGCAGTAAAGTTTTCTTCCCAACACATGGAGAAGACCTGAAGTAAGGATTTCATCCCAAGACACAGAAAGGACTAGCAGAAAAGTTTTCTTCCCAACACATAGGAAGGACTTGCAGAAAGAATTTCATTCCAACAGAAAGGACTTGCAGAAAGGTTTTCTTCCCAACACATAGGAAAGAATTGCAGAAAGGATTTCATCCCAAGACACAGAAAGGACTCTCAGAAAGGTTTTCTTCCCAAGGCATAGGAAGGACTTACAGAAAGGATTTCTTCCCAAACATAGAAAGGAAGTGCAGAAAGGCTTTCTTCCCAACACATTGGAAGGACTTGTAACAAGACTTTCTTCCCAACACATAGGAAGGCAATAGTTTTGGAGTCAGCACATCTATATGCTGATTACCCTGATAAATATGTTCATATATACACACACTGACATGTACCTCAAGTGACCGCGACTCGACAAAATATATAGAACGATAGCTGATGTAGAAATAATCATTAAATAACACATTTTATTCTCCGAAATTACTTTTTGTGTCCGTAATGGTGGCTCAAATAACCTAATATTGAGTCCAATTCCAAAATATTTTCGAGTTTTATATACTTTTATAACATTACTGTTCAGATAGATCAATGTGCAGAACTTACACGGTGAGAAAGGCATGGGATTAGTAGAATAAGGGGAAGAATCCTGTAAGTAAGTATTTTGCACTGTGCATAACATGGCACCAGTGAAAACATTTGTGAAAGGATGCAAACGTCTTTGTTCATAAAGTAACCGTAGGAATAATAATTTATCACATAACCTAACCAAAATCTTATTCCAGGCGAGATGGAATTTCAGTTTACGTGTTCGGAGTTGGCTTAAAAGAAGTAAATTAGATATCGGATATATAAAATCACAGGTTGATGGTTATCAAATCAAATGAAACGGGATGAAAAAAAATCACATCACCTGGGAAGATTTTCTGTGCCATAGTTGCTCACGTGAAATCAAAGGCTAAATATGTGTAGGCCATATATTGCAATTTAATGTAACAATAACATACTTTGCGGTTTGATTTTCTGTTATTATTATTATTATTATTATTATTATTATTATTATTACTGTAGTAGTAGCAGTAGTAGCAGTTAGTAAGTTCGAAAATAATAACATTATGGTATGTATTATTTACAATAAATACTGCTATTAATTATAGCTTGTGTTTCTCTTCCGTATTTGTTCGTTTTTTTTTTTTTTTTGCTTGCTTGTTTTGTTTCCTTTTTTGTTTGTTTGTTTTGTCAGATTTATAATATTTGTTACAAAAAGGTAACGGTCATATTCTCGAAAATGATGGTATACAGAGGAAATGGACACTTAGTTCCAGTTTATAATTTAACTATATCATGAAACAAGTATATTCATATAATTCCACTTCGCAAGCTAAGGACACTGAGTAGATTTAGTCAGAGAGAAGCTATTTGCATCAACGTGCTCGCTTGTTATGGAAAATGTTACCGGAGAAAAGTGAATATGGCACTCGTGTGGATACAATTATATTAGACTTGAATTAAACGGCATGATTTATATGAACTACAAGATGCAATTTGCCTGTAAATTATAATAACTGACAAGCATAAGATTGTGATGCTATCAGTTCTATGGCTGGAACATCCCTTTGAATTGCCTAGGTTTCTTTCCTATATTGCTAACTCAACTGTGAGAGATTATAACATCTTGACGTATTCATAACTGATCAAGTCATTGGATTAGACTGTTTCTTAACGGCAGCAAGGCGTGTTTACAATCAGAATCTCTAGATTACATTTTAATCATTTCTTGATATCATATTTTTACATTTGCTTCTCATTTTAATGACAAAAGGTAAAACACTTTCGTTCGCGAGTGAAAGGGTTCATGGCACATGTGCCACGGTCATAAATAAAAAAAGTTCTTCGGAAGTATTGTCAAAACCCACACCCTTTATGCATTGGTAAATATTCAGCACTGATGACGATGACAGGAATAGGGAAAAGTGGCATGTCAGTTCAAATTTTATTTTGAAAGGCATTCTCTAACCTCTCCTTACTGAACAAATATTCCTTAAAAATAATTATATTTTCTCTTCTACTCTATACAGGGATGAGATATCTTTATTATCCAATAAATGTGTGTGTGTGTGTGTGTGTGTGTGTGTGTGTGTGTTGATAAGGTCAGACTTGGATAAGAATCAGTAAAATATTGGGGGGTCGGGATTTTTTTTTAATCAAAGGATTTCTTACCTTAAGTGTACCTTTGGAAGATGAGTGTACGACAGAGTACTTCATTTACCACTTTTTAATTAACAAAAATTTATATTTTGTGGTTTTTACGGTTGATTCAATAAAAATTAGCAGCAGATCAACGTAAAGGTTTTGTAACAAGTCATGACATTAAACATCTAGGTGTACAGAGAAATAAACTACACTGACGAGATACACAAGTTCTGATCGCAGATTCACCTATTTCTCACCACAATAAGTCAAGTTTATTTGACTATCTCTTTATTCTCTACAATTTTCTCCTCATATTCTTTCGCAGATGTAGCCGTTAATCAGAACTGGACAGATTTTAGTCATTTAAAATTCAATCTGTATTGTGTGCTATTTTTGAGTGTCTCCACCCTCATAAATAGCATTCTGTGAAATCCTCAGCGGAAATTTGATAACAGGCCGCTACTCCTCTTAGGGTCAGCTGTATTAGCAAAACTATCCTAGTACCATTCGTTTTTCCGACATTTCTTTGAATGCTGACGTTGAAAATGTGCGGAAATTCAAATTGAATCTCTCTTTTTATTCTCTGCATGGTCAGTATACACTTTATTCAGCTTTAGTAAACTTTTCAGAATATGGTAGATTCCAGTGATGAAAGTGGCTTTGTCCTGGTCTGTCATGCCACCAGTCTTTTTAGAACAACTGTGACAATGGTTACACTGTACATTTCCTAGACCAGGCAAATTCGTCTCGTGCGATTTATTACCTATTCCGAAGTGTTAGACAATTATAGCATTTTTTTAAAATTTTTTTTTTAAATCCAATTCATGTGGATATTGCTCAAAAGTGAAGTCAACTCAGCTATTTTCTTTAAGTCATTACAAACCAAATACGTGATTTATAATCACGGCTGATTTCTAAACGGGACGACGACATGCTTGTTTAAGACGATGGAAATACAGAACAATGCCATTTGTTTAATTTTAACCAACATGATTGTTTCCTTCTGAAAACTTCCATTTGGACATGATTGGTTGAAATTTGTATGTGACATCTGATCATCAAGAAATATACTGCATAAAACGTTTAGCCTAAACTAAACAGCATTTTATTTCAATGATACACAAAAGAAGACAGTATCAATGACTCAGTCCATACTGAATTATTTTTATATCCATGTCTATAGACTGACTGTATTCTTAAAGTGTTGGGTACGGGTATTTTGTAGGGGATTTGATATTTTGAAGTTGATTCAAAACAGTTGAGTACTGCAACTCGATTCAGCAACTTAATCGTTTATATCTAAGTAAATCTCACGATATTTCTTGTGCTTTTGCAATTGAAACGCAAGATAACTCTAGAACAGACCACCTTCAATGACTATGTTCTGAAATTATCTCCTTCGGCTTTCTCTTTGTGGAAAAGAAGAAAAGGAGTGGGAGAAAAGAAGCGGAAATAAAAAAAAAGTGGAAGAAAACAATATTCTTTCGATAACTTGTGTATTTAATTCACATGTATTTGAATCGAGGCAAATACAATGTTCCTGTCGCCTTATTAGAAACAACACCGCATAAACAGTTAAAGGAATTTTCTTACTCTCGTATATTTCTGCACCACTTTTGAAATTGCAGGACTGAATTCGATGATCTTCTAAACAGAAATAAATTTGGCTAAGTTTGCCGGGAACTAGCTTCAAATTATGAATATGACATTATGGGTTTTGCAGATGGCAGTTGTGTAACATGGAAACATCATACTGCCTACCGCTGATCAAATCGTTAAAAAGTTACAGATAACTCGATATGCAAATCGATAAAAAGTTACTGATAATAAAACCTATGGTAAATTAAAAACTCACTGTGGTGTCATCAGTCTCTTTGAACATTTCCATTTTGCTCAAACATATTTTATTTGCAAAAATATGCAAAAGGGCTACATGTTCTTACAACATTAAATAATCACTTCCCCATACCAATATTTTGGTACAAATTAATCAAATATTACAAAGTGGCAGAAGAATTTTTAAAAATCCGCAACAAATAAAACATACTTAAAGGACGACGATTCGAAAAAGGAAGAAAATAAAGATAGCCAAAGTTAGTACATAATGGTGTTACCAAACTTTTGAAATTACAACATTTAGTATGTAATGCACTTACATCAACTATCAGTTGGTCATTATACTGTCTGAGAATGTTTTTAAAGTAATAATCCTTTTATATTTAGAATCTACGGTAAAAAAAAAAACTAACAAAACATTAGTTTAAAACCTTGTACCATTAATATACTTTTGATGTTAATTTTGTTTCAGTTTCGCGTTAAGGTCAGCCGAATAAAAGAGTGTAGAGATGGCAACTACATTTCACCAAGACAAAGTATTAGTATTTGCTTTGAGCTATGTCTTTGGTGACATGAAAATATAGTGAAATTAACTTTCTGCTTCAACCCTATTATTGTATAAAGGATTATCTATCTTGTGACTGTCATGCAATTATTTTGTAAGGTCGTTACGTTGACTCTGATCTAGTATGAATAGCGTTTTTGCAACCACTAGAAAGATAACGCCTTTGTTGTTTTTGGGTAATATACTTCTTACATTTTAGGAAATCACTTTCTGTGTTAACATTTTCATGTAGGGTATTATATACGGGAATAGAAGAGTGAAGGAAAGACTTTTTAAACTTCAATTATGTCGTTCAAGCTAGAGCAGTTTTGTCGATTACGTAAATTGCATCTGGACATTTCTCACGACAAATATTCCCAGTCATAAAAGTGACTACCAGTTAATAACAATGGTCAATGTACTGAATAATGGTCATTTGAAAAAGTAATAATTTCTGTATTAATTTTTTTTTAATGTAAGTAAATTCTTTTTTAAAAAAAAGTAAGAGCTTTTCAATAATAGTACTGCTGTCTTCTTGAATTATTGCTTGTTGAAAATATGTAATCAGACAATGAACGTTAATTACATTAAATAAAATGCACTGAATATACTTTTAAAAAACGAAATTATAGAAAAATCAGTGTATCTCATATATATCAATTAATCTGGAAACAATCTATCTCAGAGACGTTTATTTTACAACTCAAACTGTCTTAAGAGGAGAACCTTTAATCGATAGTTATATTGGTTTAAGTGGGCATGCTAAAATGTTTTACTAAAACAAACGGGTAGATCACAGGGCACGGAAAGAGTTGTAAAGATTTTAAATCCACAAATCCGTTACAAGGCCTAAAAGTAGTGTTAACCTCTCTGTAAATAATCATTAAAGGACATAGGAATTAAATAAGCATGCAAGATATGTCGTCCAGAGCTCAGGTGTACGAAACCTTTTAAAGTTGGTGAAAACGTGCTTGAGGTTTCTAATAAACTGTTTGTTCTTCTTGCTATGTCATCTTCAATGGTGTCACTCCTGTTTACTGGTGAATTTTTTCCGCCCCATGTTTCACACTTATTTGAAGGAGGGAACAAACTTCTACGGCAATTATCACTCAGAAAGGACCACGCCACGCGAGCAACGCACCATGGTCACGGGGTTTGGGGCAGAGAATGTATTTGGATTTTCACAAATCTCTTGTATAGGAAAAAGCTATGTGTATTATATCCATCCTGTCCTTTCCTTCTGTCCTTTTCTTTATTAATTACCATTAAAAATGTAACTCAATGTGTGCTTCCATTGGTGCAAAGTTTAAACATTGATCAAGTATTGAACAAAAGTTTAATGTGGTCAAGGCACTGGCTGTTAAAATCAACTTGTATTTCATCAGCCTTTGTTAAAACTGAATTTCATCACTAGAACCGCCTTAAAAAATGAGCTTTTGCGTATCCTAGACACTCTCAATTGCTGGTAATTGTCCACAGGTGCTCACCATTTCCAACATTTCGTGCTTGCCAATATTTAATTTTATATTGTTTACAGTGAAGAAAGTGAAATCAAATGTCGGTTATAAACATTTTGATGCTGCCACAATATTCATGTTCTACGGAAGAAATTAGCATGAAAGCTTAGTTGATGGTCCACTTTCATGTGGTTAATCATAACACATCGATAAAGAACGAAAGAACAAAATGAAAATGACAGTTTGTGAAGTAGCTAATAAAAGTCTAACAATCGGGGAAACGTTATGTGTATCGAAGAAACACAACACTAAACATCTAACCTGCGCAACTAAAGCGTTAACTAATAGCACTGCTAAGGGTCAAACAAAAAAAAATCATTTAGGAATTTTCTTTTACAAGAGGTTGGTACATAAATTTCTTTGAGTACATTGTGGAATAATAAAATTATGCTTCCTACTGGATCGAATATTTTTATGAGGAAGATGATAATGGACATCATGTTAGATGGTGTTTTTTTTAGTTACATACTTTGACAAAGTTGAGACTGGATAAAAGACTTGGTTGTTGTTGTTGTTATAGGGTTTAACGCCATTTTTCAGCACAAGATAGGCTATACATGGCGGCCAGTATTAATGGTGGAGGAAGAACCCTGGAAAATCCCGGGAAGAACGACCGACCCACGAGAAGCTACTGGCAGGCTTTCTCACGTACCCACGTTAGCCGAGCCTGGACTCGAACTCACGCAGACAGAGGTGAGATGGCAGTGATCCGTAACGATCAGCGCTTTAGACCACTCGGCCACTCGGGGCCCCTAAAAGACTTGGTCATAACATACTACGGTGTGGTAATAGTGAATATTATCAGGGTATGACGATATAATAATAATAATTATAATAATAATAGTATGCAGATTCACTTACAAAGTAAAAGATCGGGTCATTTCACTGATTAAAGTGATTATGATATTTTGTTTTAAGTTGTTGACAATGTACCAAACTCTGCTATAATTCAGTATCAGCATTAGAGCATCTCTCCTATACTGAAACGGCAAACGAAGTGTCCTAATCTTGAAACGACTGCCCAGAAATGAAATCCAGAAGAAAGGATCTGCCAAATAGGAATTTCTGAGCTCTTGCTTAACTTCAACAACTAAACAATTCGTCTCGCTCGTACTCACAATATTAAAGTTTGAGTTTTTAAACACAGGCTTTAATCCAATGTAAACGCTGAACAAACTTGTTTAAACCATGACTTAAAATTAAATTTAAGAAACAGATACTTATATATCATGAATAATTGAAAGGATTCCGTGAATCAATGAGTGAGAGTTTAGCTGACGAAATCCCTGCTTTTGAAGTTTTGACAATGGAATAATACTGAAGGTGAAAACGAACAAAACTTATCTGAAGGCTTGGAAAATACTTTTTAATAAAGTCTATACCTCGCCAACCAATAAAAAGCACTTCTTCATAAATCAAATGTACTTTCCTAACAAACTGTATATACATCTTGATAAATTACATTATAGTTGAATAATTCGAACTGATCTGTGTGACGAGAAAAAAAAATTAATATGTTTGCTGGAAGAAACACTTTGATGTCTTTCAATGATTTTTTTTAAAACTTCATGTCGCATCAACTCTACCTAATGATAATTGTATATAATTTTGTTGGCAAATTTGAATATACTTGTAGAATTTTTTCTATTCATCTCTTTTTTAAACATAGTAGATGACAAGTGAGCTAGTTATTCGTTTATATTCTCAATCCGCAGATTCGATAAAAACCAAATAACTTGGCTCAGTTTTAAAATTACAAGAACTTCAAAGCTGAGTAAAGTACGTGCTAATGCTGATAATACGAGTTCATTTTTCTTCATAACATAGTCTATTGTGCATTTAAACACGGGCTAAATCTTTGACACATATGTATGTGATACCGTAACCGCTAAATTTGTCGAGAATTATTTTCTGAAATAATGGAAGCACGAAATGACTGGGGCATCCATTTTCTAGCTTCACTATCCATGCAGTAATTCAAGCCAAATGATACTGCGCATTATGATAAGAAATACATATTTTCTGGGTTTTCACACGATCGTCAAATGATGTAAGGAATTGTTGAATGCCAATAAAATAAACGAATAAGCGGTGAAATATGGCACAGCTCGGCCTTACACAGGTACAGTGAAGTGCAGAAATGTTGAAATCGTTTAGCAAGACGCAGGTGTTTGGCTAGCCCTTTCCACCTGTTGTTAAGAAATACCGTTAGACATTTCCGAACCCATCGCCGGGGTGTACGAAAAAGATAGGGCACATTGCAACTGAAATCTTCATAAGTGCAGACGCTTTAATCGGACGTTGGATTCTGATCACTGAGAAGTCAAAGAGACAATTATTTGTTACCTTCCACAGAGACTGGAGATCTTTGGGTGAGTTCCTAGTTTTTGCACACAAGTGTTGCCTTTAATGTCTTGATGATAAAATAGAAATTAGACTTGACAACAGTTGCTAGGAAATTGGCTCCTTCTGTATATTTGTTATTGCTGCTTCAGATTTCATTAGACAGAGGCGATATTTGAAATTCTTTCCAGCAAAATGCCAGGTGGTCGTTAAGTACTGAGGTATTTACTTTTTAATATACGAGAGTCTGCCAACATAAGAATTATTTCCGTGTGGTTTGTGTGTGTGAGCTGAAACGTTTTTTTTTTTTCTTTCTACATTCTGATGAATTTAAGGGAATTTATCTTTTATTGTAAAAGTGTACTCTTTTTACCGTATTAAAACAGCTATATCTGAAGAGAAAGATGAAACGACACAAAACTACACTAAACTTTTCAAATGTACGTATATGCAAAAAATAAATCTCCTTTTCATTTATTAATATATCATTAACTGTGCAAAATAAAGGTGGCAAACAGTCATTGCAGTCTATTATTTTAATCATGCAGGACAAAAGCTGTTTTCAATTAAATATATATGGTCTGCAAAGAAAAGGAATAGGTCGCTGATGAAGTGAGGGAAAATTTGATCCATATACGGGAAGTTTGTAACGAAACCAAAATGTGGTAGCAGCTCATAAACATTCCTTGTTTAAATTTCTATACAGTGACAAAAAAATTTATTTCATCTTGCTAGTACCATTGAAAAGAAGACAGAACGGTAACGCGATAGAAGGCGTTAACAGAAAATGATTTTTAATGGTTACAAGTATAAATAAAAATTATTAATTATGATGCAGTTTCTTTCAAATCCCTTAATTAGCATGACTCTTAATTTTCAAGAGCATTATGCAGCTTCCGCATTCCATCTCACCTGACATGATCTTATGATCTATTTGTAAAGCTCTAACTATCGACAGTATATTGGAAGAACAGTGAATTGTCACTTGTAAATGTTCTATCGTCATATTTCCACTTCTTTTATGAGACACACTCTATTTTTCTGTCTTTATTACATCTAGGGTTATTGATTTTGTCGTCAATCGTGAAGTTTTTTATTCACTCTTCTTTTGTACCGTCAGATTCCGCTTTTGCGGCGATTAACAGTTAAATTGAATTTGTCCTTGTTTCCATTTGCATGATAGGTTTTTCTTTTTTAAAGTACTTGGACCATACGAAATGCTTTTCCAAATGTCTCTGCTTTTTTTGCTTTACAAAGCCACAGGCCAGAAGAGCTCATGAGATGGCATGCTATCTGTATGCAATCGCCTGTCCCTCCGTTACCATAAAGTTTGATATCGCCAATTCTCCATAAAACACACACGCGCGCGCGCGCGCACACACGCACACACTCATCCCAAATTCTTGTTGGTTCTAAATGGCTGGCGCGCGCATACACACACACACACACACACGCACGCACAGGCGCGCGCACACACACACACACACACAATATCTATCTCTCTCTCCTCTATCTCCCATTCTCTCTTTCTCTCTCTCCAAATATATACACACACGTATATATATATATATATATATATATATATATATATATATATATATATATATATATATATATATAT